>VXBO01007878.1:527456-580847 GCA_013400135.1 Rhinoptilus africanus | reverse complement strand
CCTTGGGACAGTGGTAGCAATGCAATACTATAAATAAGCACGTTTGTACATTTTAGAGTGGTTTTTAATATTTATTTTTTTTAGTAACCTTCAGTTAGCTAAACTACTGGATTCTGTAAACATAAGATGGTATATGAAAAATACTGAAGACTCATTCAAGTGAGTAGGAGGAATCTACATCGCAGGAATGGCTACCAGAGCTAACACACAACTAGCCATGCTCTGGTCTACTGATGGTATCTGTAGGGTTTACTTTCAACAAGTTGCCAAACTGGCAGCCCTGTTGAGCCAATGACTCTTTATAGTTGGTATCTTCATTTCAGTACACAAAGTAGGTATTACCCAGTCTGATGCGTGCAGCTTCTCCACCTCTCAAGAGTCTGTGGGTAGAGTAGCTTCTGCAGAATGCAATTCTGTAATATGTTCAGGTACTACTCAGAAACTCAGTTTGAAGTTCCCATGCTGGCTTTACATACAAAGTATTGCCTGCTACTTGTTTACAGTAACCTATGAAATACTAACGTTCAATTTTAGAATGATGAGATTCTGTCTCTAGCACTTCACTTTAAATATAGTTGAAGAGATCTCGTTAAATTATGCTGAATGCCTTTTTAAGAGTTGTTCCACTGTATTCCCCAAGGCCTCCAAGAACATGTTTATTACATTTTATCTTAACCTTTTGTCCTGATATAAAACTGAAGAACGATGGTGGATACGGTGGCTGGCATGTTACTGTAATAATATCTCATTCATTTTTTCCACAAGACTAATGGTAATACACCTATAAAACACTAACACAGATTTGCATATCCTAACGTAGCAGATGACACTTACCTGATAAGAGTTATCAAATGTGCATGTTGCTTTCTATCTTGAAACTTAACTCTGTTAAAAAAAAAAAAAAATTAATAATAATAAAAAACCAAAACCAAACCCAGCTCTTTGTCTTTCAGGATGTTGCCTTACGGTTGTTTGTCTATTGGTGACTGTGTGGGACTCATCGAGGTGGTGCGGAGCTCTCATACCATCATGCAGATTCAGTGTAAAGGAGGCTTAAAAGGAGCGTTGCAGTTCAACAGCCATACATTGCATCAGTGGCTCAAAGACAAGAACAAAGGAGAAATGTGAGATTTCCTGTTGCTTGTTTTTNGAAAATGTCTCCTTTTTTTGTTTTCAATAGGTATGATGCAGCTATTGACTTGTTTAAACGTTCTTGTGCCGGCTATTGTGTTGCTACCTTTATACTGGGCATTGGTGATCGCCACAATAGTAACATCATGGTAAAAGATGATGGACAAGTAAGATACGTTTTTCTAAAAACATAGCTTAATGTCATCTCTCAATTTGTTTTAAAAAAATCAATCCGTCTGAACTATAAGTAAATGATTAATTTTACTATGACATCATTTAAACAAGGAATTCCTAATCCTCAAATACCTTTGTCTTTCCCAGCTGTTTCACATTGACTTTGGGCACTTCCTCGATCACAAGAAGAAAAAATTTGGTTATAAAAGAGAGCGTGTGCCATTTGTCTTAACACAAGACTTTTTAATAGTGATAAGTAAAGGAGCCCAAGAATGTACCAAAACAAGGGAGTTTGAAAGGTGAGCCCTTTGTATTGTGTTGAACTTCCAGAGTATTTTGTACCTAAAATGCACTTTGCTACTGGTGACCTTTAATAATTACTTTTCTTAATTGAAAAGTAGTATTTTAATTGGCTTGCAGTGGTTATGTTCTAATTCTTTAGCTGAAAATGAGCTATCCAATTGTAAATCAGTGGTTACATGGCCTTAGGACTTACATGGCCTTCAGTTCATGAAATCTCACTTGAGCTTTGCAGGATCAGCAGACATGGGTATAAAGATAAATTTTTAAATATCTGAAATTTTTTTGAGTTAACACTTACGCAGTCCCAAGAGGATTTTAAGTGCAAAACCGGAGAATTCTTAGAAGTCTTAACCTGAGTTACCGTTTTCAGCATAAATGGGCATTTCTCACACAATGTTGTGATACAGCAAATGCCCCTGGCTTCAGTCCGTTCTCCAGAGTATCTAAGAAGCAACAGGTAGTGCCCTTATAAAACTACAGGAGAGAAGTTCATGTCTGATGATAACCAGGAAGGCACTGTTTGCTGCAGTATAAGAGGAAATGTGCTCTGAAATCAGAAATGTCAGTGGCGGTGACTAAAATGGCTCTGTGAAGTCCCATAAACTTGTGTGGAACTCTTGCATGAATTGCAAATGAGGTTTAAAGCTAGCAAACCCATCTTCAGTTTGGCTGTTGTGTTAGCCTGATTACTACTGATTCTTACAGTAATGAAGATAGCCTAAGTAGGAAGATGAGGATATCTTCTCAGCAACATTACAGTGTTCTTACTAGACGACTGTCCAGTTACCTGAAAACTGGTTTGGAGATGAAGTAATATGCATCTAATAGGGAAATACATTGAGCTTTTTTTTGCTATTTGTTCCAGGTTTCAGGAGATGTGTTATAAGGCTTATCTGGCAATTCGGCAGCATGCCAATCTCTTCATAAATCTTTTCTCCATGATGCTTGGCTCAGGAATGCCAGAACTGCAGTCCTTTGACGATATCGCATACATTCGAAAGACCCTTGCATTGGACAAAACTGAGCAGGAAGCTCTTGAGTACTTCATGAAGCAAATGAATGATGCTCACCATGGTGGCTGGACAACGAAAATGGACTGGATCTTCCACACAATAAAGCAACATGCTTTGAACTGAAATGAAAGCAAAGAAAACAAGAACTGATAGCCCGCTTTGTGGGTACTGCACTGTTAATACCTGTTAGCAGCAAAGACTGGTTGCATAGGAATTGCACAAACCACGAACAACATTAGAATTCATGGCAAGAAAAGAGATGAACTGTTCAGACAACTGTCGAAAAGTAATGTAAAACAGGGTTTCAGATAGCACTAAAATTGTACACTTCAAAAATTAAGCTTTAGTATGATGTGTAACTTCATGTTATGCCTTAAGCCCAGAAAGGTAAACTTGGAAGAATGTTTCCTTTTTTCATTTGATAGGATAAATTAGAAGGAAAAAGAAAATAGTGCTAGCATGAACACAGAGTCCATCACATAGTACCTTAGATCTGGTACAGCAGGTAGAGACTATGCTGGATTGAGAAGAGTGGAAAGAGAATTCAAGTGATAGCGAATATTTAAATGCAGCATAGTTTGAAGGGAAGGAGTTTTAAGGTCAAAGATCTAAAAACAATAGTGAGAGGACAGTGCCTTTTAAATGTGCTCAGAGGCATTAACATTTACGGGGTTTAGATGACCTTTGATTTCTGGGTCCGTCATCTGCACAGTTTTGAAAGCAGTAGGAAATAGGCCCATTCAGTGTGGTGTTTCTTCTGCTCAGTATTTCTAGGGGTGCAATTCATATCTTCAGAGAAACTCCCTATCATCCCCAAAAACTGACTAACCTGGAAACTGAATGGTCAGAATTGGGTTTTGTGCAACAGAGAGTTGTAGTGTTCATCTTAGGTTTGCTTTAATCTAACTTGAACTGAATAGATTTTTTTCATACATGTTTTCCAGAACCTAAAGAAAGGTGAGTTATTAAAATTATTGAAAGATTATTTTTTTATAAAGGCTATTTATATAATAGGAACTATTATTAATATATATTCTTTATTTACATGATTTGTCCAATATTCACTCTTTTAATTTTGCAGCCCAGTTCTATCTGTCCAAGACTCCCGTTTCCATTAACGTCACTGAAGGTGACCAGATATACTCCTAGGACCAAATTCAACCCTGGTGAAAGAGGACACAAGTACCACTGAAGTAGTGGGAGATACACCCACTAATGCCAGAGGTGAACTTGGCCTAAGTATCTCTTAAATAAATAAAAAAAAAAAAAACAAAAACAACTTTTGCGCATCACTCTTCACATTACTGAAGTGATATGCTGGCTATTCAAGGAACGTACATTTAAACCCTCAGTCTTTGGGTCCACCATTTCTCCTCTTTCTTCCTCCTTTGGAAGTGGCTGTTAAATCCAGTAACAAATCCATCAGAAATAGCAATTTAGATTTTTCAGTATGATCAATAATAAGCAGTTCAGCCTACAGCAGATACGTTGGCTAGCTCAAAGCATGTGGAGTTACCAAACATTTTATAACTTTGTCTGTTTTGTGTGTGTGTGCGTGTAATATATATTTGTAAATCTAGTTGTTGTCCTCTTAACACAATTACGATGTGTGCAATCAATGAAATTGGCATCACTTTTTGGAACAGTTCAGAGTACTGAGGATTTCAGATTGCCCTTATGCACAACTTCAGGTAGGACTGTTTATCTGATTATTAAACAGGTTTTTTTAATTAGTGAATCCCGTGATTACGAGGGTGATGTTCACCCTAGTATTTTAAACTTGCTAGATTAGCAGCACTTGGAGTGAATTCCAAAGGTCTGGGGCTTTTGGGGGTTCAGCTCCTTCACTTACAAACACGCACTGAGGTGCCACTCAAAAAGTGCAATACCACATGTAATATAAAATACGCTGACAGCTGGTGTTAGATTAGAATATAGGTATATAAATAAACTGTACTTTGTGCAGGCTGTACTGATGAGGTAATGAGTGGTTGGCTTCATTTAGCAAATTTGTAATATATTAAAAATGTGCAATCAATTACTTTAAGAAAGACTTTGGGGATGGTAAAGCCAAGACTTTGGTCTTTCAAGACACTTTCATAGTCAAGATCCTGCAGTCGTTACTGCACCCACGGATACTTGGTGGCCTGGGGGGAAACCTGCTTATGGGAGAAGTACAGAAGTTCCAAGAATAGTATGGGGAATGTGAAGTTTTATTTCCGTAGCTCTACTAAATATTTTGGAGTAGTCCAATAGACTTCCCATTACTCTTTTTTTATTGACTGTTACATATTCCTTTTTGTTGATACGAACATTTTAACTCTTGCTAACCTTGGTCATACTTTCTAGAGCAAAATTACCTTTCTATGTATTACTTCACAGTCAACACACGCTAATGGTTTAGCTCTTTTAGAACATGGCTTAGTTTCAATTTACATTTAGTACTCAAAATCTGAAACCCTGTTGGCTGTTAACTCTTAATTTAACCGAGTAGAACAGTTGCACAAATGCCACATTAGGTGCTATATATTATCCTTATTTATCTGGTGTTGAAACAATGCTTTACCTCGTTTATATAAGAGATGGTCAGCCTTTTCCAGCCTGGATGAAAAGATCAACTCAAATTGGATGTCATGAGCCCAACTTCTTTTGTACTTTGCCTCTTCCTAGCCACTGACTTCTGTAAATACGCATATAAATGTCTTTCAGTTCAAGCATACAGTGTTCTGCACCCTTTTTGCACAAACAGAAAGGTATGAGGAATCAGGCTGTGTTTCCTAAGGTTATCGCAACTAAATTCTGTGCGTGAACATCAAATAGTAAAAGAAAGGGAACTTCACAGTGATGCAGGTATAATACGATTTGGGGTATTTATAGCCTTTAAAGAAAAAAAAAAGTTAGGAGAAGCTGATAGGCTTTAAGCAGTTGTTCTTGCAATAACCAGAATGGGCATTTGAAAAACATTCTGCCAGTGTTTCAGGAAACAAAAAATATAGTCCTTTCTTAAGCTTCAAAGCATTCAACCCTAGTTACCTTATCCTGTTATGCCAGTTCTGTGCTGATGTAACTTCACTGGAGATAGTGGAGGTACTATTTACCTACATCAGTGTAAATGAGAGGATGTCCTCAGTATCAGAACTAAGATCTGCTTACGGACTGTGGAAAGCACCTGTAACTGAGCTCTAGATTTTCACAGAGACTGCTTGCAACTGAGATTTTTTTATTATTATTATTCCCACCTCCTGAAGATTTGGAAGTGTTCCCTTTATTCTGAGAGCCAGATGCACAAAACACTAAGTAGCTTATTTGGAGCTTGAATTGAACCTAACCACATTGTTCCTGCAAAACTCTGTAGTAGGACTACAAAAATCCCGGCCCAGGATCGGGCCATAGGGTTTATTACAAAGCATTAGGAAATGGTGTTTTAGTGAAACACAAATTAAAAACCAGTAACTTCTTCAACTGTGAAACTGTGTTTGATTTAATGACAGAACAGGCTGCTGCTGGTTAGTTTTCCTTAAAAATATATTCCTTGCTTTCCTAAAGGTAGTAGGAAAAAACACCTGTATTGACTTACATACGCACACTTTGCTCTTCTGAAGGGGTGCGTTAGTAATTTTTTTTCATAGGTAAAACAGACTTTCAGTATAATTCTTTTTAAAAAGACCCCACGTTTAAATAAAACCAAAATTGTTAGTGGTTTGGTATCTTGTGGAGAAGATAGAAGCCTGCATATTAAGGGCAATATAGAAATTACCAAGCTTGTAGAGAACTTTGTATGTGATGACCCTGCTCTTGGTTGTTCGGAGGGTTCTTTTTGGGTTTTTTCCAACTTTCCTTTTTATGTAAAATATTAAATGCCCTTTAGCGGTCAGTAGCCCATGTTTGTTGACAATTTGAAGGTATTTTCTTTGCTTTGTCATTTGATAACTGGCATGTTCCAGCATCTGTTCTTAATAATTGTGAATTCCTCCTGTTTTGCATGTCTGTACGGGTTGCAGACCTGGGCTGGACCCATTCGAAAAACAGCTATCAAAAAAGCCACTTGAATTATGATTTTGTTGGTGTCTTTGACATCTTTAAAATGCTTCAAGTTAATGAAAGTGGTGTGGTATTACAGAAAGAATTGTAACTTGCTGCTCCTAAGACTTTTTTTTTTTAAACTTTCATGTTTCTTTATCTTGTTTTAGTTTTACTTGAATGCAAGAAGAACCACACTTGTTTGTTTGTTTTTTTAAAAATACTATATAGCTGTGGATGTTGTTGAGATTGTTGAATCCCAACTTAATTTTGCAATACATGTTTCATACAAATAATGAATTTGTATCTCTCTTTTTGTGCTGAAAGTTGCCTCAGTTTAGGGTGAGGCTCTATCTGTCCAAAATGATGCGTAGCTCACCACCCCTCCAGTTCACGTGAGGTTTGGGGTTTTTTTTGTTTTGTTTTATTTTTTACATCTGTATTAATGAAGGGAAGCCAACTGGAAACTGGATATAGAAGTTCTCTATCTGCATACACTAACCACATCTGTAGGTGCTCTTGTCTTTCAGAAATTCTGATTTTACTTTATGCTGATATAACACTAATTTAATCAGAACCACTCCAGTTTGATATAACACTAATTTAATCAGAATCACTCTGATTTTACAACAGCATATGAAATCAGAATTAGGCTATACGTATATTAAAGTTCCAGATTACTTAATCATATGATTCAGTATGAAAGGTGCTCTCTTAATGAAAGACATATTTATTAGCAGCCCAATTAAACACTAGACAATTTTACTTTGAAATAGTCTTTATTAACTAGCTTTTTCAGCTATTTCCTATTCATAACTGTCATTTGTCTGTAATTACTTTCATTCTTGAAACTTCCAGGATTCTTCTTGCTTGCTCGCTTAAATGGTTCCTCTTTATACTTTGAAAGAGTAGGAAGACTTGTTGAACCCACACTCAGGAAGAAGAGTTGTTGTTAATGTGCCGTACAGTGTTCTTGATTTCCGAGCTTTATGGGGTAGACTCCTCAACGGATGAGGTCTCACTGCGTGAGCACTCCTGATGCTAAGCCAGAGATGGATCCCCCTGTCCTGGCCTCTTCCCTTCCCTGTCCCCTAAACAGGGACATGCCTGTAGCATAGGAACAACATCAAACATTTGTAAGAGAAGATCAACTGAAGCAATGCTCTGCCTGGACTTTGCAGCTAGTGTTCCTATTGATTTTCAGAAATGTGTCTTAAGTGTCCTTACTGTCACTTATGGGTGTGCTGCAGTATTCTTTCCGCATAAAAAAGGCCAAAAATCACACTTTCTCTATCTTGACTTTTTCTGAAATTCTAGTGCCAGTTCCCCAGTAGCTATTAAGCTGGTTTAGGAACAGTTTAGTTCAGTGTAACCGCATCGATTTTGTTAGGAACTTCTTCCAGTATTAAATTAATCACAGTTAAACCTGACCTAATTGTATTGATGAAGTTACAGAAAGCCTAATTCAAGCAGACACTGTTTTTCCTAAGAATATTACGTCTGCTGTACTTTAGTTAGTCTGTAAGAGCCAAACCATAGATATTTATAGCTGCAGTCTCATTCTGGTTTGTTTCTTTGGTTTAAGTCCATTTAATCTATTGCCGGGCTTTATTAATAGTGTTCTGCATCCTGAATTATCAACTGTCCCAGGCTGTCCAAAGTCGTCTTACTGGTTCATCTGGGGCAGGGGAAAGAAGAAGAAGGGAGGAGGAGATGAATCCTCTTCTTCCTTTTCTACAGCCACTCCGGTCCAAATTCTTCATCTTCTCTTGTGAAGATAAATGCATAATTCATCATCTGCTCGTATCATCCTCACCTCTTCACACCTCTGCAAGTTTTAGCTGTGAATATCCACGTACACTATCAAAATGCACTTCTCTGATGGAGAAAAGGATTTTAAATATGTATGGCTACAGTCTGGTGTCCTGGATTCTCAGGCTTGAAACTTTGCAAGTATTGTTGTCATTGTGGCTGGCACCGCAATTGCGAGAACTTGCAGAGAATCCTTGAGGCTGGCAGAGACCTCTGGAGATGGTCTGGTCCAGCTGCAGGGTCACATCGTCCGCTTGGGTTTAGAGTCGGTCAAAGAAAGAAAAGTCCACAGCAAAAGCTTTTTCATAATGTTTATAAGAAATTTCTTCTATTCCATTGCCTAACCTCCTTCAGTGGGCAGCAGTGAGGAAAGCCTTGCCTGTCATCTTTACTCCTATCCATAAGGTATTTATATACATTGACAAGATGACTGACTCTCGAGCTTTCTTTTCACCAGCCTACACAACCTCAGCTCTCTCGGCCTCCCCTCCATCATCTTCATGGCCCTTCACTGGACCCATTCCAGTATGTCCATGTGTGGCTTTTACTGGGGAGCCCAGCACTGGTCCAGGGCTCCAGGTGTGGCCTCCCTGGTGCTGGGCAGAGGGGAGGGATGAAGGCTCATCTCCCTCCACCTGCTGTCAGTGCTCTTTCCCTGGCAGCCCAGGGTCTTAGAGGCATTTTGGATAAATAGAGCCCAGAAGGGTGTAATCTCTTGATGCTTATATGTCACTCTGTTGTAGCTAATTAGCGGTTACATCTCTGCATCAAAAGGAGGGTACAAACACCCACCAGTGCTTAAATTATCTTTAAATGATGAGAGAATTATCTTGGAAATAACCACTATTGGGGGGGTGGGGGGTGTTGTTGCCATGTGTCTGTCATTCTGTAATAAAGGTCCTGTGGTAAAGTAGTTAGAAAGCAAGACATTTTTAGTAATAATGGGCCAAAAAACTATTTAAGATGCAGCAAGATGCATGTGTTGTCATACTGAGAATAGTCTTGCAATACTCTTTTAAACAAAAAACCTTTTTTTTCACCCTTCTACTCTGCTACTCAAGTAACAAAATTTTGGCCTATGATACTTATTGTAGCTCATGTCCATGGGAAACTGTAAAAAGTCTGCTTTTTATTTATCTTTGTGGTCTGTATCACATGCTGTTTATTAAAGAAAACCTCTACTTTTGTTTTTTATCACACTTCTGAGTGTTAATGTATATACTAACAACTAAATTAAAATACTATGGTTGGTACACTTGTGAATTCTGATGTGAGGATTTAAGGAATCTTTGGTCTGGGAGGTGTGACTTGGTGTAGCAGCTCTTCTTTTGATAAAGGGTAGAGGGAAGGAGATGGAAATGGCGTCCATCAGTTAATTGGGAGGGGGGAAGAAATAGAATTTGCATTATTTATGGATGGGAAGTCCTAGATGTCGGTGGCATTCATTCTTGTACACATTGAGCCTCAAAATAAGTAACTTATTTTGGATGTGGGCTGTAAAAGTTGTGATAAGAGAGCAGATGTTATTGTTTCAGCTGGATGGTTTTGAAGCCCCTGCTAAATCAGTCTGGTTTGGTTTTTTAAAAAATATCCTTTATGCTTTCATTAAGAAAACTATATTTTAAAACCAAACAAACTAGGTTATGGTTTTTTTATCCAATACGAATTTTGAAAGAGAATTCCCAACATCTTTGGGAATTACTGGCATTATAGGAGCATGGGCCTGCAATGGAATTGCTTCTGTGGACATGTTGGTCTCCTTGTGGGCTTCAGTTGCTAACAAACTGTTATCGTGGGAAGGATTTGAGTTCTGTTGCTGGAGAATTTCACTTTTTTGGAGAGATGAGGGACATGTCAGGGTTTTTAATCAGGTCACCTGCGCACATCTCTGTCCCTGCTCAGCTGGTCGATGATGTTTGAGATCCTCACTGCCCAGCTTCGAAAAGGGCTGCGTTCCAGCAAGGGCTCAGTCTGCATGGGGTTCCAGCTCTCTAATTAAAGCTGGGCATAATTATCCTTACACTTATTTTGAAGCTGAAGCTGAGCTCCAGTCTGGAGAGGGCAAATGAATCTCTGGCTATTGATTTTTTGAAGTAGGTAGTTCAATAACCTGAACTAACAGGTTAAACTTCTCTTTATTACGGCGCAAGGTGAGTTTTACCTTTGTCTCTTAACTATGAAATGGTTCTGAGTGGTTACTACCTGGTTTTAAATGCACAGGATGGTTCAGGGAAAGGAGATCATCACTTGTTCAAATACAAAATTCAGACTTCACTGCCATTACCGTGGTGTGATTTTTGTAGTAGTTCTAGGTCTCCATTCCTAAAGCATCAAAAAAATATGGAAAACTTGCAAAATAATGCTGGTGAAGCAGAGGAATGATTTGCCATGTGGGCAGTTTGCCTTATCACGGGAATCTCTGTGAGCCCTTCTGACTTTCTGCTCGGGAATCAGTCTAGTTTCCAGCCTGCATTGGAAAGATTTGATCCAAAATCTGGACCCATGTAACAAAGAAAAAAAGAGCAGGAAAACCAATGCTAGATAGGTTATCTGGGATACCTCCTGTACGGCCTTTTAAACACTAACAAATCTACTTTCAGCAAAAGTTGTTATCATGAGCTACACTTACTGCTTTCACTGAAGAAAAGGGTTACTCAATTCTTATTTCGGTAAGGATACATCCCTACTAATTGAAATGGTGAATATCATGGGCTTTTTTCTATTTCCAGTTGGAATGGATTCTGGGGGATTAAAGCCTGACCTGGAGCTGCCTGAACATCCCGAGCACGCAATGGTTTAGAAAACGAGTCTCATTTAGACTTTTCTGTCTAAAGCGTTGATGACACTGTGTGATGCCCGTGACTCTGAAACTGATCTTCCAAGGGGATGCTCCTCAGGTGTTTTTCTTTCACTCCAGGTCTTGTGTCTCTGTCTGACATAGCTGCTGCTGGGCTGAGCTGCTGTGTGTGGAGAAGAAGCCAAATAAAAGGTACAGAAGAGGTTTTCTGCTTTGGGCAGCCTGAGATTGTCTCATTGAGCAGGGCTGAATTCAAAGCAAAGCTTTGGGTTTGGGTTTTTTGGGGTTTGTGGTTTTTTTTCCTTTCCCTTGTCAAATAACGGATTTCAAGTTCTCATTACTGCCCTCCGCTGGGAACTGGGGAAAGTGGGAACTGGGGAAAGTGCTTTTTTTTTTTTTTTTTAATGTTCACATGGAAAACGTTTTTGTGAATAGAGGGAATTGAACTAAGTGGGCAATCACCCCTTTGGGTGGATATAGCCAAT
The DNA here is from genome assembly GCA_013400135.1 of Rhinoptilus africanus. Classification (NCBI taxonomy): domain Eukaryota; kingdom Metazoa; phylum Chordata; class Aves; order Charadriiformes; family Glareolidae; genus Rhinoptilus; species Rhinoptilus africanus. The sequence continues at coordinate 569,112 of VXBO01007878.1, read as the reverse complement.
TTATGAGAACTTAAAGACCAAGACGTTGTGCAGAAACCTCAGCTCCTGCGGCGGAATAGACAGCAGGGAACAAACTCAGCTGGAACCCCAGGATCTTGTTCGACCAGTAAGCAGAGTATATTTTTTATTATTATTATTTTTCTTTACTAATCACTGGAGCCAACAACATTAGGGATGTTGTGGATTCTCTGCCACTTGAAAGCTTGATCTTGAAGTTAGATAATTTCAGGCTGAGCTGGGGCAGAAGAGCTCGATGAATGAAACACCTGGTAAAAGGCCGGGATCTGTGTTACGTCTGTCAGACGAAGTGACTGTAATGGCCTCCTTTGAGTCTCCAAAATAAATGGCTTATTTTTCAAAATAATGAGATGCTGTTCCAGATATTCTGCTCTACGGGGAAATAGAACTTATTGCTCTTTGTTGTGGCATAAAAAAAACAATGAGATGGAGTGGGGGAGGGAAAAAGGGGGATTCTTTTGCAATTATAAACTTGGAACATTATGAAAAGGGGAAAGTTGCTTATTTAAATCCTCTAGCCATTATGTTTTTATTGATAGATTTATAGTGTATGTATATATTGATTCTCCTGTGTAGCAGCTGTAGGGGACGGCTGGGCTGTTGATACTGGCTGAATTTGAGCTCCCTGAGGCTGGCGCTCTGGCATCCAGCTGTGGTGTGTAGGACGGGCCCGTCCCTGGGGCGCTGGCGCCGCGGCGCCCCGCATGGAAACGGGCTGGGGTGTGAGCGGCAGGATGAGAGTTCGGTGCCTTCAATTAAAGGATNCCGGAGCCTGCAGCCCGGGCTCGGGGCCGTCCCCGCCGCCTCCGGGCAGCCTCCGCTGCGGCTCCGGCCTCCGCGCAGGCCGCGGCCAGCCCGGCGGGAGCTGCGGGGGTCTGGCGGGTTATGGCCTTTACGAGCCCGTCTCCGTGAGAGATGTGCCGGGAAAAACGCCAGAGAGGAGTAACGGGCGCCGCTGTCCCGTGGGCCCATCCGCGGGGAGAAGGCTGAGCCGCCTGAACGGGGGTGAAGCTCCTTATCGGGGCGCTGCGGGGTCTCCCCTCCCAGTCGCGAAAAGCGAGGAGGGTATTTAATACTTATAGGCCGTGATACGGCATCGACCCCCCTGATTCTTCCCTGTTATTCTCCCCTGAAAATAAAACTTTAATTCAGACAAATTTCATCTCATGAGAACGGTGTTTGCTTAGTGAGGGACCCTTTTTCCTACTGTCACCTCTTGATGACACAAGCTTTAGAGCACCCTGGGCCCCTAAGCGCTCTGGTGTTACAGGAAACCACAGCAGATCCCCTGTTCGCAGCCCGCCCTTCTTCAAAACTATTTGGGCCAATATAATATAGCTCAAGTATTTTTGGTGTCGTCTCCATCTGTTTTTCTGTTGTCAGAAGCTGCCAAGTGCAGCAAAAGCCAACTAACCCAAGACAAAAGGAAAACAAACACTCTTGATGCATCTACTTTACTAATTTTGATACAATAAATCAAAGTTAATACCAACTTTTTAATGTTTCCTAGCTTCAGTTTCCCTAGCTTCATTCTTTGTAATACTTTTGTATCTGGTTCTGTTTATTTATTTATTTATTTTAGGCTCAAGTTTTAAAATGCTGTCACTCCGTAGATGAAAACCTCAAGCTGATGTATTCGCTGCGTTTGGAAGCTCTCCAGCCACCAGCTTCTTAGCTGCTCTGCTTGCTGATACCGAAGCATCTAGGATTTTCGGTAAGAGAGCCTGACTTTTGGTATTTTCAGCATTAAAACTTTACTTGAAGGGCTGCACGTTAGAATATCTGGTCTCTGACAAAAGGCAACAGGGTGCTGAAAAGCTGCCATGTGGGTTACGCCAAGTTACCTGAGTGCATGGAGTCTGTCTTCATGGTGAACCTTCTGTCGTTCCAGGGCAGGGATATGAAACTGGAATTCGGTTCTTGTGTGTGTTTCATCTTAACTGTAACGCAGTGGGCTGGGGGGCAAGAAGGGGGAGTAGGAGAAAACTTCTTGTGCTTAACGTGATGGTTTTCAAAATGTTTATATTGTTTCATAAAGTAATGAAAGATAAACTGTATCCAAACAAGTCTGTCTAATGGTTGGATGTTTTCACTTTAGAATTAATTTAGACTGTTCAAAATGAATGAACATCCTAAAAAGAGGAAAAGGAAGACTCTACACCCCTCTCGATATTCAGGTTAGTCTAGAGCTTGACTTATGTGCACTTTAGTAAGTTTATTTTTTTCTCAAAATAGTTATGAGAAGGTACCACCTGTGCTACTACATGGAAAATCGGAAACAAAGGGTGGGATAAGAAGTCTTGGTTCGGAATACCCACTCTGCCCGCTCTGCTGCTCAGCCGCTTTCGGTCTGAACAGTTCTGTTCTGTACTCCCTGCAAACTGGGAAAGTTGCTCAAGCTGCAAAATGAAGAGGATTCTAATACACAAGGGGAGGAATTTTGTGAAAGTTTGGCTGAACTGTGCTCCTGTCACTGTCATCAGTGGGAGTAGAGTTTGATAATAATTGTATCTGAGACTCCAAGCATGAGGGCAGCAGCTGAAAGTTTTAATCATAACAGGAATGTTATCAGGCCAGCACAGAATTCTCCCAGCACAAGAAGTAAAAATGTAGCCAGTGAAGGGGGTTTTGGTGCACACTAAATACCTATGTAGTTACAGCAATGTCTTTGTATTAAAGTCTCCTTTTCTTTTTTTTTTTTCCTAAGATTCTTCAGGTGCAAGCAAATACATAGACAACAGTGGAATTTTTTCGGACCACTGCTATAGCGTCTGTTCTATGAAACAGCCAGATATAAAGTTTTCTGAAAGCAGAGGTAAGACTACATGCTGGGGTCTTGTACTGCATTTCTTTACTCAGTGTGTCATGCTCTTATTCATAGAAGTGAATAGAATACAAAATATGTAGCGGGTGACTTCTGAGCATCGTTGTGAGCTGATGCCCCTTAGACTGGTGGAAGGTTGTTTAATTGCTGTAATTGAAGTACAATTTTCAAAGTAAAAAACCATGATGACTAAAACGTCCTTCACTTTTACAGCATTTGTAATGATGATTAGATTTCTCTACCTAAACATCCACTAGCCGGGTAATGTAAAGCTGGTGTAAATAATCTTAAGAGTTCAGATAGAATTTATCAGCAATTGCCTTGAGCTGTGCTTGTACTTACGGAAAACAAAATGCCTTTTTATAAAGCATCCACTAGTGTATGTAAAGTTTAGCAGAGCAAAAGTGAGGGTGGATTTTTACTATATTTTTCTTTTCACTCCTAATAAATTAACCAGCAAATCTCCAGAAGGTTTAGAAAGTATTGTATTTTAAAATGCAATGTCCAGAAATACTTGGGAATTTTTTTAAATTGTGTCTTTCAAATGTAAAGTTTCATTTAAGGATTTTTTTAGTCCAGTGTAATCAACTGAGTATTTTCTGCTGAAATTTTAAAGTCAGAGTTGCCACATTTTGACTTTTGTTGTCTTCTGTATGTATGGAAATAATTTCTAAGGTATTTATTGTTAGTTTCTTTAATGTAGGTTATGATGGGATTATAAAAATAAATTTATGCAACTACAACAATAAATAGTAAATAAGATCTATGTTTAAAGAATCGTGATGATGCTAGTGATAGACAAACAATGACAAGAAAATCCTTCTTTTCTCTCTGCAGGTAGATTCCACAGTGCTGTGCAGAGCCTAGATACAGACGATGATGGGAGTCCAGTGCATGCTGGGACCTCTCACTGGAGCGGGTCCCATTCAAACGTCGGGGGCTTGCACTATGCAGACCCTAAAAGGAAGGATAAAGGTAGACGTGGATTTGCAGCTTGGGTGGTGGGAAGCTGGAGAGCCTGGCTGCTGGCTTTTAATGTCACTTTTGCTCTGTCAGAAGAGGCAAAGGACTTGTAGTTCACGTTATTTATTTGATAGTTAAACATAACACATAGTCTGCCTGGGGGAAAATAACTGCCTTTTGCATTTCTAAGTTGCTACAACTAACTGAAAAGTTAAATATGGACCCACGTGTTTTGCTGGGTTGTTTTTAACCTTTTGTTTTTATTATCTCTCTCTTCCTGCAGATAAAGGTACTAATAATGGAATGTGCAGAGACTTATGCGATTCACCTATATTCAGTGACAGCCCTACAGAAGAGGAGAAACCTCTTGATATTGAAACTGTAGAAATTTCCACAACAGAAGTGAATGCTGTAGAAGTTCACGATATAGAAACACAAACTGTGTCACCCGAGAAGCTAGAAGCTGAGGACTTAGAGGAAATCCCTCTGGAAACCTGTAAAATCTTTGAGAAGAACCAGGCTTTGAATATCACGGCTCAACAGAAATGGCCTTTGCTGAGAGCCAACAGCAGCGGCTTATACAAGTGCGAGCTCTGTGAGTTTAATAGCAAGTACTTTTCTGATTTAAAGCAGCACATGATCCTGAAGCATAAGACGTGTACAGACACTCATGTCTGTAAAGTTTGCAAAGAAAGCTTCTCCAGCAAAGTGCAGCTCATTGAACACGTAAAACTACATGAGGAGGATCCATACATCTGTAAATACTGCGATTACAAAACCGTGATATTTGAGAATCTGAGTCAGCACATAGCGGACACTCACTTCAACGACCACCTTTACTGGTGTGAGCAGTGCGATATGCAGTTCTCCTCCAGCAGCGAGTTGTACCTGCACTTCCAGGAGCACAGCTGTGACGAGCAGTATTTGTGTCAGTTCTGTGAGCACGAAACAAATGATCCAGAAGATCTGCATAGCCACGTGGTGAACGAACACGCGTGTCGGCTGATAGAGTTAAGCGACAGCTATCATAACAAGGAGCGCGGACAGTACAGTCTCATAAACAAAATCAGTTTTGACAAATGCAAGAACTTCTTTGTGTGCCAAGTGTGCGGCTTTAGGAGCAGGCTGCATACAAATGTCAACAGGCACGTAGCGATTGAACACACCAAAATATTCCCTCATGTTTGTGATGACTGTGGGAAGGGCTTTTCAGGTATGTTGGAGTATTGCAAGCATTTAAGCTCTCATTTATCTGAAGGGATTTATTTGTGTCAGTACTGTGAATATTCAACAGGACAGATTGAAGACCTTAAAACTCATTTGGATTTCAGGCACTCAGCGGACTTACCTCATAAATGTACCGATTGCTTAATGAGGTTTGGAAATGAAAAAGATCTTTTAAGTCATCTTCAGATACATGAGACGGCTTGATTACTTTCTTTCCCTGTAATCAATTTGTTAGAATTGGAATTAATTTCCAGTCACTAAAACGTGATATTAAATACAATTTTAACAGCAATTATACAATTTGAATGTTTTTCTCTTTATATCAGCAACGCTGATACTACTGTGTACCTGTTACTACACAGTAACAGTTTGGTGGTGTTAATTTCCTTACCTAGGGGTTTCGGTAGGAATAATCACATTTACAGTGTGATGGATCAGATTCTGGGGGGAGGGATGGTGGGAGTAGTTGCATGTTGTGATAGCAGTTCTGATGGTCATCGTGCATTTTCACAGCTGATGTATGAGAGCAGCTCTCGGGTTTAAAAAGGGAGAAGGAAAAAGCCAACATCTAGTTCCATGCCATAAGTAATGCCATACTGATCCAACTGCATATCCAGCTCATGTTGCCCTTTGTGGCAGCAGGTCATGGTGCTGATGTTTAGTGAATTGCACCAGCCTGCCAAAGATAAGGGTGTTCCAAAAATTCCCAGGCATGGATGTCTCCAAATTCATACACCAGCCTGCATTTCCCACCTCATATGCTTGATGAGCTTTTAAAATTGTTCTGTTTTTCTCTTGGGGTACTTATCCAACCTCATAATTAATTTCCTTTGTTCAGGGTTTAATTTCAACTCCTGGCCGTGGGACTGTCCAACAACCCTCTCTTCCACGCATTTACTACAGACCTCCCACATGATTTTTGTCTCCTTTTGTTTACCTTCGGTTCCTATCTTTTAGTGCATGAAGGAAACTCATAATACTTGTGTGTAAATTGGAACACACTTTAGGGATAATTGTAAGGGAATTTGCAGAGTGATCCAGCTGAAAATGTACAAGAAGTGTCACTTTCATATCTGAAACCTTAATTTAGCTCTTGCTGAAATGATGTATGTCACCAACCTCATTTAGAGCAAGCGACTATTAGTTTATAATGATGTTGTTATAATTCTGTATATTTATAATTAGCTTCCCACCATTAGTAATTTGAGGACAGTTATTTTAATTCTCTAAATTTTAAACTGCTATATGCTGGCTTAAAACACTGGTACACTACTAAAATGTTATTAACTTCATCACTTTCAAATGATTTCACACATCTCTTCAGATCAGATAGTGCTGTCTTGCCATTATAATCATTAGAAGTGAATTTTTAAGATTCATTCTGTATCTGTATTTGAGTGGATCCTTGGACAGATAAAAATAAGGGTGAGGTCATTTAGATTGTGATAGTTGTCAGTCTGAAATTACCCATAAATTAGTGGTGGAGCATACATTTCTTTCTGCATTGATTGTAAATTTGTAATGTAAGATTGTCTAACAGAAGCTTTGTATAGATATAATTAGTGTGTAAAACATTTCTTGATCAGTGGGATTTGGTGTTACCAGCTTCAAGGCATGCAAGGGTCTTTGCATTTGATTTTTGAAGTTAAGGATCAAAATTGGCTGAATTTAGTCAACCAGTTAGTGTATATTTCTTTATAGGAGGTGAGACCATTTTTGTCATTTTGAAATGCTGATTTAATACTAAATCTTATTGAAAAGGGCAACCTGATGGTGTCTGACTGCATTTTATTAGTCTGTTGTATAAAAAAATGAATGTATGTAGTAGAATTGCTCGTTTCCTACTTTGAACACATTCATCCTGGCTGGCTTCAAGTGGTAGCAATGATATAGTTAACAAAGCACTAATAAGAGTTATTTTATATATGTAAAGTTAATTTTGCTCATATGGGTATAACTGAGGGGGGGGCAGTGCTGGTTTTCATAGAAGTCTTGGTGACAACACACAGGTGGAATGGCACAGCTGGGCTCTGGAGAGAAAGCTGTTCCAGGGCACAGTGACAAGAGGTGGAAAAACATTTTAAAAAAAACAAACAACAAAAAAAGTGGGCTTAAGAAGTATGTATGTTTGTATAGAACAGCACTGTGTCCTGTACAGGAAAGGTGGTCTCTCCTAAAAGCATAGAGCCGTGTGATACAGAAAACTTGCTTGTTGACTCCTGAAAAAACTTTGTCACACTTTGACTTGTGTTATTTCTGATCTCTAAACTGGGGATGAAAAGAATACCCTGTAGGAATGTTATGAAGCCAAGTAATTCCTAACTAAAATGTGGCCTGTGGTGCCCCTAATGAGGAATGTATTCAAGTTTGGCTTAGGTTGGGTTTTATAAATAAGGGACTAATGTTAGTATTTTAATATCCATCAGAAAGTAAATGGAAATGTACAGGAGTAGCTGGTCTCATTTTGCCTTAGCAGGAGCACAAGTAGGGTATTGGCTTCCACATGATCAGAATGCTAAAACAAGAAAGATATTAAGTAGTAGAAAAAATAGGTAATGAGTGGAGCCTGTCTAGAAGTTGGAAGGCTGCAAGGAAGGACTGGGCACGTCAAGGACAGTATGTTGTTCCCATTGAAGGAAGAGAAGTGTGGTTGGTTTATGTGCAGCGTGTGCGGGGAGGGTCAGTGCGCTGACATTGCTGCTCCGAGGTGAACTGAGAGCACGTGAATGCAGCAGCCCCGATGCTGCCAGAGACGTCGGTTGCCTTTAACCCTGTCGCTGGAGCAAGCCATCTGTCTGGAATGAGAGGAAGGATCTGTACTCACCCGAGTATGCCAAGAGTATTTATTTTTTTTCACCGAGACAGTGTGTGTATCAAGCTCAGTTACTCAATACACAGATACCTGCAAGGTTCATCTGCCTCACGAACACTTAACCAGAAGCTACGCAAAATCACCAGATAGGTTTGGGAAGTATTTTGTATTTGGGAGTAAGTTGTATTTGATTCTTTGCTTTTCAGACTTACGAGACTTTTAAGTTAGATGTCTGTTCTGTATTTCAACTTATTTTGTATGAAAGACACTGACTTCAAACAAAATTTAAATGCCACTAATTATTGCAAGAACTGAAAATGCAGCGGGTTAGNGAAGCGGAAGTGATGTCCGCCCCCGTCCCGGCGGCGGCGGGGGGCCCGGAGGGGGCGGCGGCGGCGGGGAGGGCCCCGCCAGCGGCGCGGCGGTTGCCGGGTAACGGCGGAACGGTGCGGGGCTCCGTGAGGGAGCGGGAGCGGGAGCGGGAGCGGGCAGGGCCGCCCGCTGGCCCCTTGCCCTGCCCGGGGGCACCGCGGGGCCGGCCGCGCCGGGCCGAGGGGACAGCGCTGACCTCCAGGCGGGGGGAGGCTGGGAGCCGCCGTCCGTGAGGGGAAGGGAAGGCCTGGCGTGGGAGAACGGGCCGCACCCTGTCGGTTTAAACCCCTCGTCAGCCGCTGTTGGCGCCTGTGGCGAGGGGAAGAGGGAAGAGTCCGCCAGGGTGATAGAAGCGGCATACAGTGAGCTTGCTGGTTTTCACTGTGGCGCGGGGTTGTGATTTTGTTGGGGCTCTTTTTTTTTTTTTTTAAATGAGTGGTTGAGAAGCGTATGACTTTTCGTGGAATTGGCTGTATCGGGTGTTCTGGTCACTTTCATGTATCTTTCCCTTCAGTTGAATAATGGCAGAAGCTACCGTGTCCCCACTGAAGCACTTTGTGCTGGCCAAAAAGACAATCACTGCCATCTTCGACCAGCTGCTGGACTATGTCACCGAAGGAGCAACTTTTGTGGAAGGTCAGCTTTCACCTTAAACACAAGGGCCTTGTCCATTGCTTTTAGTATGTTTTACAGCAATGTAGGTTGTATCAGTATGCTGTTTGTGTAAACGTGCCTCCAGAAATAGTCATGCTTTTCATTTTACATTGATTTTTTTAACTTGGGCTAGCAGGAATGCCTAGGATGGTTACACGTACGAAAAGCTGATTGCATCGCTTGGGCTGGTAGCCTGGCCTCCTTTTCATGAGCCTGAAATCTTAACAACTCCAGTCTTTGAAGTCCTGTTGTGGTTTCCTTTTCACTGAAGGAGGCACAAACAGGTTCTCCCATTATTCAGTAGAAAAGTAGATCAACGTGATGTAATGCAGAGAGCCACTGGTTACACCCTCAGAAGTTCTAGCAATGTGGAGGCGCGTGTGTCACCACATGGATTCGATTGCTCATCACCCCAGTGAGGTCTGCAGGCAGAAGACAGCCCAGCCTCCCTCATCCATCCATGAGAGGTCCCGGTTCTCCTTTCTGAAGGAGGCAGGTGTCGCAGAGCGCGGGGCAAATCAGCACTGCAGGCTCTGGTCACAGGTTTATTGAACCCAGCAGCCTAGATTGTTGATTAATCTGAAGTGATTTATGTCATGATTTTACAAGTGCCTGTGGTGGAGCTGTTAAACGACAAGGGTATTGGTCTCTGTGCTGNACAAACAACAAAAAAAGTGGGCTTAAGAAGTATGTATGTTTGTATAGAACAGCACTGTGTCCTGTACAGGAAAGGTGGTCTCTCCTAAAAGCATAGAGCCGTGTGATACAGAAAACTTGCTTGTTGACTCCTGAAAAAACTTTGTCACACTTTGACTTGTGTTATTTCTGATCTCTAAACTGGGGATGAAAAGAATACCCTGTAGGAATGTTATGAAGCCAAGTAATTCCTAACTAAAATGTGGCCTGTGGTGCCCCTAATGAGGAATGTATTCAAGTTTGGCTTAGGTTGGGTTTTATAAATAAGGGACTAATGTTAGTATTTTAATATCCATCAGAAAGTAAATGGAAATGTACAGGAGTAGCTGGTCTCATTTTGCCTTAGCAGGAGCACAAGTAGGGTATTGGCTTCCACATGATCAGAATGCTAAAACAAGAAAGATATTAAGTAGTAGAAAAAATAGGTAATGAGTGGAGCCTGTCTAGAAGTTGGAAGGCTGCAAGGAAGGACTGGGCACGTCAAGGACAGTATGTTGTTCCCATTGAAGGAAGAGAAGTGTGGTTGGTTTATGTGCAGCGTGTGCGGGGAGGGTCAGTGCGCTGACATTGCTGCTCCGAGGTGAACTGAGAGCACGTGAATGCAGCAGCCCCGACGCTGCCAGAGACGTCGGTTGCCTTTAACCCTGTCGCTGGAGCAAGCCATCTGTCTGGAATGAGAGGAAGGATCTGTACTCACCCGAGTATGCCAAGAGTATTTATTTTTTTTCACCGAGACAGTGTGTGTATCAAGCTCAGTTACTCAATACACAGATACCTGCAAGGTTCATCTGCCTCACGAACACTTAACCAGAAGCTACGCAAAATCACCAGATAGGTTTGGGAAGTATTTTGTATTTGGGAGTAAGTTGTATTTGATTCTTTGCTTTTCAGACTTACGAGACTTTTAAGTTAGATGTCTGTTCTGTATTTCAACTTATTTTATATGAAAGACACTGACTTCAAACAAAATTTAAATGCCACTAATTATTGCAAGAACTGAAAATGCAGCGGGTTAGTAATTATCAAATAATGTCTTCTCTGTAATGTTTATTGTCATTGACTGTTCACAGTTGTCCTCATTTTCCTACGCTCTTTCATGGTGCTGTATCGATTGTATAAACTATTGGTGCTTTTGAACTCTTGAAAGTCCTTGGCGTTTGTTGTTTAAGCAGACTCTAATTAAAAGGGGCTAAATAGACGAGATGACCCCAAACCGTCTGATGATTCCGTATCATTCCACAAACCCCGGTGTTGGCTGTGGATCCCCCCCTCGGAGTGTTGCCTTTGTTCCTGATCCCCAGACCCCGCTGAGGCCCAGCCGCCACCCCCCTCCCAGGGCCTGTGGAGAGCCCTGGCGGCCGGCGGCAGGGACCCCCCCCACCTCTCCCCCCGGGGCCCGGGGGGCTGTTTCCCGGTCTCCATTTCACGACCAGCTTCGCCTCCTCTGCCCTCGCTGAAGATGGCGGCCGCCCCCCCTCGAATCCCCGTCGGCCCTCACTAAAAATGGCGGCCACGCTCCCCTCCCACGGCGGCTCCGGGAGCGGGGCGGAAGCGGAAGTGATGTCCGCCCCCNGCTGGACTATGTCACCGAAGGAGCAACTTTTGTGGAAGGTCAGCTTTCACCTTAAACACAAGGGCCTTGTCCATTGCTTTTAGTATGTTTTACAGCAATGTAGGTTGTATCAGTATGCTGTTTGTGTAAACGTGCCTCCAGAAATAGTCATGCTTTTCATTTGACATTGATTTTTTTAACTTGGGCTAGCAGGAATGCCTAGGATGGTTACACGTACGAAAAGCTGATTGCATCGCTTGGGCTGGTAGCCTGGCCTCCTTTTCATGAGCCTGAAATCTTAACAACTCCAGTCTTTGAAGTCCTGTTGTGGTTTCCTTTTCACTGAAGGAGGCACAAACAGGTTCTCCCATTATTCAGTAGAAAAGTAGATCAACGTGATGTAATGCAGAGAGCCACTGGTTACACCCTCAGAAGTTCTAGCAATGTGGAGGCGCGTGTGTCACCACATGGATTCAATTGCTCATCACCCCAGTGAGGTCTGCAGGCAGAAGACAGCCCAGCCTCCCTCATCCATCCATGAGAGGTCCCGGTTCTCCTTTCTGAAGGAGGCAGGTGTCGCAGAGCGCGGGGCAAATCAGCACTGCAGGCTCTGGTCACAGGTTTATTGAACCCAGCAGCCTAGATTGTTGATTAATCTGAAGTGATTTATGTCATGATTTTACAAGTGCCTGTGGTGGAGCTGTTAAACGACAAGGGTATTGGTCTCTGTGCTGGGGTTTTGTTTGTTTTGTTTTCTTACCACTGTTTAACTGAAATTTACACAGGTCTTTGTGGGCACATGGAGTACTGATAATCTGTATTTTATATCCTGGAGCCTGTACTCTGTACATGATTACTTTTAACGTTACTCTCTTTCTATGTATAGCAACGTACAAGAACCCAGAGCTTGAACATGTAGCAACAGAAGACGAACTAGCAAAAATACAAGCATATAAAAATAAGTTAGCAGTCATCGGTGAGGTGCTTTCACGGAGACACATGAAAGTGGCATTTTTTGGCAGGTAATGAACAGAATTATCGGAACTTAATTTGATCTTTCTTTTTTTTTTTTTTTTTTCCCCTCAGGGCTTAGGATCCTTATTTCTAATTTAAATGCACTGGAACTAGTGCTTCATCGTGTAATTGTTGTTTGAAATATAATACATAAAACCATGTTCATTCTTGTCTAATTGATGCTGATTGTTTCTTTGATACCGTCTTGTTTCGTGACTGTAGATTATTTATGCATGTCTTGTTACATGTTTTTCATTGATAAACTTTGTAAAATAATTATCCTCCATACATCCATTATTTGACTTGGGAAGGTCTGAGTTTGTTATCATCTTCTCCAGAATGGCTTGTCTTTTTCTAGGGTGGTGGTTTTGTTTGTTTAATATCTTTGTTTTACTGGACTGTTACTGTTGCAAACTTTTGTTTGTGTTTGATCACAAGTACTGAAAACCTATAAAGTTGAGCTGCTTATGTTTTAACTATGAGCAGGTAAAGAAAATAGAGACAGTTGTCTTGGTGGTTGTATTATTAATCTGATACATCTGTGTGATGATTATAAGGGATAACAGTAACAATGTTACAGATCAGTCTGAATGAAGCTATGAATTTCTCCTTTCCTGAATCACTAATTGGGAAAAGTTTCACAATCCTTGGTGGTATTACTACAGACCACCTGTCAAACCTTTCGTGTAATTAGATAGCATTTCCAAAGTTATGGGCGATTTAAACTCACTTGAGTTCTAAAAAACACTGTATTTTCAGTGCTCAAAAATTTTTAACTTTGGTCAGCTTTGGATCACCTCAGCTATATTTTTGGGGTTTTTTTTTACAGCAGCAAAAAATGCAGTTAAAAGGAACTGTATGTGTTGCACCAAAAATGTGTTACTACATAAGAAGTATTCTAAAGAGATGCTGTCAGGTGTTTAGGCCCGAAGCACTGAGGTTTTATGTGTCTCTACTCCGTGTGTATTGTGTTTTGCATTTCAGTCTCATCTTAGTGAAAAAGTTTTAAGTTTTCAGTGAGGAAATTTTGATTGGGTCTGCCCACTTCCAGTAAATGCCTGCCTTCCAAACATTGTGCCATTCTGTTCCTGTAAAATTTGGAGGGTGCGGAAAGATGATGAAAATATGCCTTACAGGATGTGAAGTCAGATATAAGAGAGTGAAGTCCTTCTAAAAGACTACAGTTCTGGTGCTTTCGAATGCTTTCGTGTGTACCTAGATAGTCTGGGGTCTCTTAGTCCACTTTGCTTCAGGAAGATTGATTTTTTCTGTGCTTAAATTTAAGCATGCAGTTACGTAGTTTTTTTTCTGAAGCATGAATGTTAATGTTTTATTTCTAAAAATTTTGTGATAGTACTGGAAAAAATGTGTACAACAGTGGTCTTACCTTTACTTTGCTAAAAATAGTTCTATTAAAAAAAACCCCACGAAAAGTATCTGGTCTCAGCCTTGATATTTCACAAAGTTAAAAGTTGAATACATTTACAAGCTGTGACGTGTGATAAAAGTTGCTTTTGCAAAGGGCAGAAGTTCAGAGCAGGAAAAAGAGAATTTAAGTCTCCCTTTGGCATTTTGAATAAATCTGTAAATGGTTGCAGAGTGAGCACTGAGCTTTTTCTAGAAGTAGCAGCTCAAAAATGACTTACGGTCTATGTAACTTCATGCTGTTGTGTAATATTTAAACTTCAAATCTTTATGGGTGAGGGGTAGAGGGTTAGTGTGAAGTAGGACATTACTGAGCGCATCAAGTTCTTGCAGGATCTTGAGTGGGTGAACAGTTCCATTAAATCAACGGGGTTTTGGCTAATTTAGCTACCTCTTCCTTCTGAAATAAGGACAAGATAAAGTTCCCTTAATGAAGACAGCATTTGCATTATAAGGATTATGCACAAGAAATAAATTTGAGAGGTTTTTTTGTACATTGTTTCACGTCTTATGGGGAATCTTACGTGTCTTGTAGGAATCTTCATTCAGTTGAGATTATCATCCAGTAAATTGTTCTGAGTTGTCCTTGCTGGCTGTGATGAGAATTCCCAGACAGCAGTGCTTTGAAATGTATCTGAAGGCATAAGTACAGCGATGCTGCTTTTGTACCTCATCTCATGCCTAGAAGGCTCTATCAGAAGCAGCATTTCCTTCCCGACTGCTAAGAAAAGGTGTTTCTCTGAAGACAGTAACTCACTGCCATGGTAGAGGGTAGTCCTTCCCCGCCCCTGCCATGCAGCCTTCTCGTGTCCCCCTCTGGCACCCCTGGAATTCCTTTAGATTTGCTGTGAGCAGGAATGTGGAATTGTTGTCTGATCAGAACATAATTCTGCCCAAGATGTTATGTGTATTTTCGAGTGGTTCCTTTCCACAGGAATGCTAGGGCTGGCACAAAGAAGAGGGCAGGCTGCCCCCTGATGTGGGACAGTGTGCTGAGATTTAGCAATTGCTTTAAGTTGATCTAAGGCATCTTTTTGTGATAGGTGCTTTTCCCAGTGTAGCAAAGTTGAGCCAATGTCTTTCCAAATTCCTTACATGGATTGAGGTATACCAGCGAAATCATACTTGCCAGTAGAGGTTGGGGTTGTTGAGCCAGTATGTGTTACGCAAATGCAGATTGCTTTTCTCGGTTGCATAGGCAATGTTCATACCAAGAAGGATTTTTGGAATTGCTATTCAGATGAACTTTTCCTGCACTCACTGTTCTTTTCTGCCAAGCTGTGCTGTACCGGCTTGAAGCCCTATCACCCAAACCAGCTTGCAGGATGTGGGTCTGATGCAATGAAACAGGGGTGCGTTCAGTTCAAGACAAAGGTATTTGTGATGCTGCTGTGCTGTCCTCAGAGTGCTTTTCTCTTTCTTCCCCTCTAGAACAAGCAGCGGTAAGAGTTCAGTCATCAATGCAATGCTCTGGGATAAGGTACTTCCTAGTGGGATTGGCCACACAACTAACTGCTTTCTCAGTGTGGAGGGGACAGATGGAGATAAGGCTTATCTTATGACAGAAGGATCTGAGGAAAAGAAGAGTGTGAAGGTACAGTTTTTCAATGATTAATGCTACTTTTCACAGTAACCATTTCTCAAAAGATCTGTCTTTTAGCACCACTTTCAGATCTAGCAAAAGTATAAGGCCAACTCGTTCTGCATTTTTAAGTTCTTAGGAGGGAATAACTAACAAATTAAAATTGTCTACTTTGCAGTTTTTCTTGGATATTTCAGAGAAACAACAAATGTGTGTCTGATTGTAGCGTAGCATATGTTGTGTGATCTATTTTTATAGGACTGAGAGTAAGTTCTGCTACTTGTTAAAGATTTGGAATGTGTTTTTCATTTGGCCTTAATGGTGCTTAGCTTATTTAGCTGCCCGCACTGATATGTTCTTTAGATGCTGGTGAGTCTAAGAGGTTAAAAAAAAATAATCGATCACAAGTATTCAGTAGAAGGAAGGATGAACTCTAATAATTCTGTTCAAGATAGATCCTGTCCAGGTTTCCTTGAGAACCACATTAGACTGGCCTGCAGACTTGTTTGTGTTGTGTATTCATGTTTGTCTTCTCTTTACAGACAGTCAATCAGCTTGCTCACGCGCTTCACATGGATAAAGATTTGAAAGCTGGCTGTCTCGTCCATGTCTTCTGGCCCAAGTCAAAGTGTGCCCTGCTGAGAGATGATTTGGTTTTAGTGGACAGGTATGTTTTCTGTTTCAGTAAATGTTTTCTTAAATAAATTAGCCATTATAATTATTAAAAAAGAGACTGGTTTACTGATTGATTATGTCGTGGTTGTTAGATTGCAAAATTATTGGAAGGGCTTTTTCGTTTGAGAGATAGAGAGAGTGTAGATTTTGTTCTTTTGCGTGTACTGCTGCTTGTCATCACCCCAGTGAGTTTCGCCTTCTAACAGTTGGAACAAATGAGTGTCTTGTGACTGAGCTGAATAAGGGACTAGCTTTTGGCTGAAGATACTTCTACCTTTAAAAAAAACAGTACGAAAGCGTGAATAGGGTTGCTGCAGCAGCAACCTTTGGCCCATCTCCTGTTTTTAAACACTTCAGACTGATCATAGGAAGTGTAAGCAATCTGGGCTTCATTTTTAAAAGCTTCTGGTTAAGAGTTGCAGTGCCTAAATATCAAAGTAACGGATGATCTCAAAACATAACTGTGACTGTATCGGCTGTATGCGCCCCAGTGTTGGGCTAGTATTTCCTACAGTTTGTGTATTTAAAGAATTCTGAAAGCTGTTGCTTTGTCTATGTCAAATGCCCATATTCCTGACCACTTCAAAGTATGACCTGGTAATACTTTTTCAAAATGTTAGGTGATCTATACCTCATGTGAATCAACATAGATTAATTTATAGAGTAAATAGAGTGAAGTATGATTTCTTCCTATCCAGCAAAATAACATCCAGAGTGTATTCTGATAAATTGTAGCGCTTTTTGTTGCATCTCTAATTTTTCACCTTTGAAATTGCTGGGAGTTTGTCATTATTTTCTTAGGTGCAAACTCAGGTCCTGTGTTAATCGTAGAGAAAGTCAGCCCGACTGGTGCAGGGAGCTGGTTGGTTTGATGCACTTCTGAGCTTATGCGTAGCTCAAGGATGCTGGAAGCCTAGAAGGGATCCTTGCATAGATATGATATAAGGCATGATTTGGTCTGCAAAGTCTTGGTTGCTAGAGATGAAACATAAAGGGGGAAAAAAACCAAAACCAGCCTGAAATCTGAGAGAAGAGTTACTTGTAGGAGAAAATAATCTTTTTATTGTTAAAGAAAGCAAATTTGAACCAGCAATAATTGAGGTGTCACAAACATGACCTAATGCTCATATTCCACTGATTTTTTTAAAAGCTGACAACACTGTAGTTTTAACTTCATTTGAATTTCTTATTATATCTATGCCCAGCTTGCATAATGTATCACTTTAGAATAGGCCTTTATTAATGGAAAAATTATTTTATGAACAGCTGTACTTATTTTGATTAAAATCTAAAACTTGGGTTACAGGGAGGGGGACTATTCTGTGAGACTGCCTGGATTTCTTACAAACTGCCTATCATTTCCCTTGGCTATTATGCCCTGCGTATTTATTCATTAGAAACTGCATTTTGAAGTGACTATATGGTCCACTGAGTGACTGATAAATGCAAAATGGTAATTGGCTTTCACTACATTTGCATTAAGCTTGAGGTAAGCATCATTCTAAAGATGTAGAGCTTTGTATCTTCTTGCAAGGCCCTTAGGCGATCTCACTCTATTTTTATCAGTTTCTAAAAATCAAATACTCCTTTGCTGTGTAAATATGAGTTTGTGGGTTTTATTCTCAACAGCCCTGGCACAGATGTCACTACAGAACTGGACAGCTGGATTGACAAATTCTGCTTAGATGCTGATGTGTTTGTCTTGGTTGCCAATTCTGAATCGACTCTCATGAACACGGTATGATGTGCAATGGTTTTACCTTGCTTCTTCATTTAAATACTCAGCAGTTCCATAACTGAAATGGCTTCTCTTAGACCTTCACTGAAGCTCCCATGAATCATTGCATTTAGACCTTGTGAATAGGATTTAAGGGTGGGAGGCAAGAAACAACGTATATCCCTCACTTGAGAAGGGAGAACCAAGGTTCTTCCCAGCTTTGCTTACTCTGACTTGAGCATCATGTGTGTCCTTTCTATCTGAGTTTCTTTTTTGATAAATGGATGATGTAGTGCTTGTCTTGCTTTATGGTTTGTCAATATTTGTCAGCTGAAGACACTTGTATTATCAAAGAAATAAATTATGGTGTATTTCATATCCAAAAGTTCAGTAAAATACACAAAGTAGGTGAAGGGAGTTGAATTTCTGTCTTCTTCCTCATGTGTTCTTGGCTCAGAAGAGGGTGAATTCCCTTGGTACACCTTGTATTGAGGATTAAGTGCTACAGGTTGCAGTCATTGGATTGTGTTTCTTCTTCTGAGGATGCTAACAGTAAGCATTCATCTTGCATGGTTCTGTGCAACATGGAGAGATGAAGATTTTTTATCACCTTTGTCCTGTAAAGCTTTCTTTTGATAGAGAAGACTTCTGTATAGCTTGCTGCCTAAATATTGTATGACGCGTAGAAGGAAAGCATCTAAGGTGGCCAAAGGAGCTTTTGTGACACTCAAAATACAAGACCAGAGATTTGCTTTAATTATGTAGTAATCTCCAGTTTTGACTAAACTAAGTATTGTGAATGCTAACAGTTTCAATATAAGGTTTCTAAGTTATTGGAAGTGGGACTTCCAGAATGTAATATAATACTACTGAGAAATCTCTTGTAAGACTTTTATTAAGCCAACTGTAGACAAATAAAAGGCTCTGATAGTTCTGAGCATAGTTCTGACATCCAGTGTCTGAACTTTCTAATTATTGAGGCAATTTAATACAATAAAGAACTGAATGTGCAAAGATAGTATTTCCTTGCATTGTACCAAATTAGAATAGTTTGGTAGAAATCTGAGAAGAACATAAAACGAGTTTAAAAACATTACATTCCATCTTCTGAGCTGAATCCGCAAAGACTCAAATACAAAAGAGATATGATTTAAAAGGAAAGAAGATTCTGACACCATCCAAGGAAAAGAGAGGATTTGGCACAACTGTGGTTTTATCTTCTCCATTATCTCACATGAAGGATGCTCTTTGGCTTTTTGTATGCAGGGAGTCCAGAAATTGTTTAGATTATTTACATACTATAGTTGATTTGATTATTTTTTTTAAATTAAAAAAAGGAAGGTGAAAAAATGATTGTGTGTTAGTGAACACCTCATTACCATACAGAAACATGGAAATGGTAAGGAACTGCCTGCCAGATTTCAGTTTGGCATAATGAAGTGCAGAGAAGAGGCCAAATTTGATTTGATTCTGTCATTTGCTCAGGAGAAATGAACCATTAAAAACAATCTGACCAAGACAGTAAATATGCAGGAAAGACATATAGGCTGTACCGGGAGATTCTGCTAATGTTGGATTTGTTTCATCTTTAACTCCCAGTCATAGAAGTGCTACTCTGCTTTTCAATGTGATTTTTGGCCAGTCTTTTTTCCTTGTTGGGCACGGCTGAAAGCTGCTAAACAGAAATAGGTTAGTCTTGCAATTTGTTTGAAGCATTAAAGTCTTGCTGAGTTTTTTTGGTTGCCATGCCTATAAATCCTCACTTAACACTGAGCACCTTGTAATTACTAGAATCTGGGAATAGCCAGTGTCCAGGGTGTATATTGGAGGGAAAGGAAGTAGATCTTAGCTGTGACTGAGGCTTTGGCTCACTAAACAGCTCCATTACTCTTTCTTCTTTTTAGTTTTTTTCATCCTGGTAGACACTAACGACGTTTCCTTTAACAATTATGTAACTGCTCTAAAGCATTTGTATTTTGCTTTGCATTGTGGCAGTTGGTAATTTCTTTCTTCATCTACACAAGTTTATCCTTCAGGTAAAGCATAGGATAACTATGTTCTCATCCTCCTGAGGAATTATTTTTACCGTAAGAGGTTTGAGAATATTTGGCAGCTGCTATATAAGCACAGATTTTTTGCATGAACATGATTTTTCTAATATTCCCTCATAAATGCTCTTCAGATAAAGTTATTGTCTCTGCAATAGTAATCTTGTTTACATATAGACTGGTCTTCATCAGTCAGGGGTTAAGTATCTCCAGTGTTGTGCCCAGAGTATGTGGTCATGTCCTGCTGCGGATTCAAATAACTTGTGGCAGTGAAGAGATCTCGTCTGTTTCAGCTGCGACGAGGTGGGATTCACTCCATCACCACTTACTCATAACAGTGAAAATAGCAATGATGAGTGGTAGGTACAGGCAAGGGGCCCAATGCGTTTTCAGGTACCTGCATGTCTTGTTTTTAAAGTGAAAACATTCAGCAATGGCTTTTATCCTGTGGCTCAAGCCATAAATGAAATATAACTTGTCTGTAGTTCAAGCTGATGTTGGCTAGTTGAAGAATATAGAGAGTGTTTTTCTGGATATAGAAACCAGATTTGTCAGGGCAGACAGGAGCATGTTGGTAGCTCAAATTTAATAGAGGGCTAGGAGTATTAAAGGAGATTAAGTGTTGTGATAGTAAGGGTGAAAGGAGGAAAAACCCCACAATGAATGATGTGATAGATTTATAGGAAAATAGACTTTCTTTTCCAGTGATTTCTATTTGTTCTGGAAGCTTTCTTAATTTGTATTTGTACCTATTTTTAGAGAAGCTTGCAGTATCTTTGACTTTTAGCATTGGCATCGAGTTTAACTCATTTGATGACTACTGAACTATCATAAGTCTTTTTGTGTTGGATATCTGTGGGTTTTAGCGCTAATTAATTCTTTTTAATAGGAAACTGTTTTAAAAGCTTGTTTAACTTCACAGCTTGTTACAGAAGAATGCATGACTCTGGTTTCAGTGTCAGGGGAATTTTCTGTTTGTGCTTTAATTCTTAGGAAAAACATTTTTTCCATAAAGTGAACGAACGACTTTCCAAACCAAACATCTTCATCTTGAATAATAGATGGGATGCCTCCGCATCAGAACCAGAATATATGGAAGATGTAAGTGACTTGATGGCTCTTATTTGGGTTGATATTTAAAAAAATAAAATACATATATATACATATAAACAAAAGGCCTGCACCTGCATAAAAGCATGCAAAATTGCCTAGTTAATGCAGTTATTAATATGAAAACACCAGCTTTGTCATATTAATAAAAGGATAAGTTATTTGGTCAGAAAATTAAGATAACTTACTCCTTGTTCGGAGCAAAAAGCAACCTGCAAATCAAACTACAATATATGCATGCTGTTTCTGACTCTGACGTCCTGATTTGATGACGGCTCAATTTTTGCTTTTTTCTCACGAGCTTTTTACCTTTTCCTTAGGTGCGCAGGCAGCACATGGAGCGCTGTCTGACTTTTCTAGTTGATGAACTCAAAGTTATTGATCCTGTAGAAGCCAGGAATCGCATCTTTTTTGTTTCAGCAAAAGAAGTTCTGAGTGCCAGGAGACAGAAGGCCCAAGGAATGCCAGAGGGCGGTGTGTAGGAACTCTTGCTTTTCCTCAAACAAAGAAAAATATCATAAAACCTGATAAACAAAAATATTTAAGATGCAGTCGCTGCTGTGAGGTATTGCTCTCTCCCTTATGGTCTGTTATGTTTCACAGGTGGAGCACTTGCTGAAGGATTTCAAACAAGATTCCAGGAATTTCAACATTTTGAGCAGATATTTGAGGTATTTATGATGGGCTTTTTAGACTGCCTGTTTTTTAATGCAAAGGTAGCTTTTGTTTATGCTTAGCTTAATTTTACTGAACATAACCTGTGTTAAAAAGTGGAGGGGTGTAAGGTATTCAAACCATCTGACAGCTTTACCCTACCTGTGGGCTCCATTCATCTGTTCTCACCTTGAATAGCAGGCAGTTGTTAGAAATAACTGTTGTTCAGTGAGGAAAGGGACCAAAATTGGACTCTTAGCTCATGTTTTGAGGTCTCAATACCAATACCAATAGTCTCTGTAAAAAGAGATGGTGCTCTTAGAAAGGAATGTATCATAACCATGAGCTGGTGAAATATGTGCTGTGTAGTAAGATTTACTTTGTCTGAAGTTGTAGCTTTGTAATTAATCATTGTAATTGACGAAACAAATAGTAAGAAATTTCGTTTCACCAATGTAAATCTAAGTATTGACTTGCATTTTTAAAGCCAGAGTTTTTAAATTATCACCATTATCTCCCTCTTAGTTCTGATACTCTGAACATTAACACTATTTTTGCATCCTTGTTGCCGTACAGAATCCATCCTTCACCCTCAGTTTACCTATATTCGTAGTTGGGAGCTTACAGTTTCTTCAGAAGTGATTGGCTAGGCAGTTGAGTAATTTCTTTGTGATAGGATGCCTTTGTCTCGCTGAATTTGTTAAGTCTAATTAATTAAAGCCATTCTTGGGTATGTTTAAGGAGGCATTTTGGGTATGCCTTGATGGTTTTGTGATATGTTCTGGCATATCTCATGCAACATGAGCCTGAAAGTGTGACTGTAGTTTGTATACAGCAAATGCTCAGGATGGCTCTTGTGTGCCTGAACCAGTAAGTCAGTCCTTGTTTGGTATATTAAAAAAACAAAAAATCAAATGCCAAAATTCCTTGCTTGTCACTAGTTGTAGCCAAACATGAGTTTTTGTTTGTAATTTTGTCCTTAGAATTATAGTATGAGACTTTCAACCAGTAAGAAAAAAAGTGGAAATTAAGCTTGTAGATCAATTACTGTTCTTTAACATATTTTTCCATGTGCTGTACACAAGGCTTTTTTGACAAAATCTCTTGTAATTATGGTTCAGCACTCAACACTTAGGATATTTCAAGATTAAGGTGGACGTATGACTTATTAAATGATGTGATGCTCTGAGAGCTCATCACATCTGTAAATCGGATGTCACAGTCTCGAGTTGACCACCAAAAGGAGAAGCGTCCATCACAAGGTCACAACCATGATGAGTTTCTTTGGCAGAGGCAGGGACAAAAACCAGTTCTGTGACAGCACTGAATGGCCTTAAAACAACTTTTTTCTTCTTTCACATTGTGTGTTTCATTTGCTGCACCCCTTCCGACTAACACCAGTGAGAGTGGATTCTGTAAGGTTTTTCCCTGCTCCGCCATGTTTCATCCTGAAATCATAATGAGTGGCTTTGAATAGGAGTGTGATCACACCGCTTAAAGAGCATGACAGCATCTGCTAAATTAAGATTGCCAAAGCAATTTAAATGTTGGGTGTCTGATGTTGCAGCACATTCAGGTTTCGTGGGAAATTTCCTAAGTTATAATGACATTTTATTTGCTTTTAAAGCAAGGCTGATACTTAAATGGTTCACCAGGTCTGAAATCTTCAGACCTGATACTCAAATTACTGTCACTTGAGCTGATAAGGTAACTGATGACAACAGAGTGCTGGTGTCATTTACGTTTACCAGCAAGCACTAGGCTATACTAGCTTGCATATTAATTAAGAATATCATACATCAGGTAGAACTTTCCATGTTCAGTCTGTGAACAAAATCCTACTTGATACCATGCTTTATATGCTGCTACACTGAATTCCAGTGCTGTTTAGCCATGAGTACAGCCTAAGCACTGCTGGCTAAGGCGCTTTGCGTTTACTCTGTTTCCTGACAGAGGAGCTGCAAGTCCCGAGACTCTTGGATTCCACTCCAGTCTGTGAAAGGGGGGGGACGAGAGCACAGATGCTGCTGTCTGTCCTTGTCAAACACGAACCCCTTCCCTGCTCCAGTCTGTCTGTCCTGCCTTTAGCTCCTTGTCCCTGTTGTGTTGCCCTGCTCAGACTTTCCAAACGTTTCTTGCGCTCTTTTGTCCAGTTCACATCTCTAAGGTACCTCCTCACCTCATTTAAAAACCTATCCATGTGTCCCACGTTCTCGCTGGCTGTATCTGCTGGTTTTGCTCCTCTTGGATTCTCTCACTTTGCTTTTGTCCTCACTAAAACTGGGTGGCTTCTTCCTGTTTTCTTCAAGGACTGAGAGGAGGAACTTTTACTTCTCCAGTACTTCCACATTCCTGATTTTAGTATCAGTTCCCTGATGGGAAACCCTGTTCATCCCAGGACTAATATGAATTCACTATAGCCAGAATCTTAAAAAAAAAAAAACATGTTGAAACCACCAGTGCTAGTTTTTTGTGATATGGGAAAATTTTAGACCATTTTTGTAATATTTGTAACTACATTTATGTAGGCTTGTGTGTGAGGGCAGAAGGCATTCCAAAGATAGATATAACATTTTCTTCTGCAAAGCACAGGGTGGTTAAAGTTGCTAAAAAAAAAACAGTCCAGGCATTACTAGAAACACTTATAAGCAGGGGTGAAATTAAGGTTTTAGAGATTCCTATAGTAGCTTTAAAAAGTGATGTTGCTATGTATGTCAGCTGTATTACAACACAGAAAAAAAAGATATCCAGTCTTAAAGGAAAGACTTGGATTAGTTGATCAATTCTGAATTTTTATACTGTGGAATGTCAGAAATTAATCTGTATATCTTTCTTCTGAAATTTTATGAGATACATAGAAATGCCTTATGGAAACAGCAGCAGCCCTTAGTCAATATTCCACATAAAACCAAACCCTACTGTTCCTCAGGTTGTAGTGTTTCCCAAGTGTCTTCAAAAAACTGGTAACGGAAATGGTGGGGGGGTGTGTGGAGGAGGGAGGCAGGGCAGAATAGTAATTCTGGCTGTAAATGGGAGTGAATAACACAGGTACTGCACGGGAATGTAATAAGCTCTGCGCTTAAAGACTGTCTTGCTATACTGGAAGTGGGCTGGAAGGTAATTGGTTTTTTGTACGCAGTTGAAACGTACCTTTTCTCTTTGTTTTAATAAATACTTACTTATAGGCTAACAGCAAAACTGCTGCTGCCCCCCTCTTACCTTTCTCAGTCGTTTAACTAACCTTTGTGTTTTTCCTAGTGCTCTAACTTGGATTTTCTGGTTGTGTTGTGAGTGACTGTCGTCCTTTTATCTACCACATACTAATGTTGGGAAGACTCTTTCCTCTGTGTGCAGTCTAGCTCTTACAATGTGCTGATATTTATGACACTCTGGCCTTTCATTGCTGATTTCTAGATCTGCTTCATCGAGGAACAGGGAATATATTTTACCCATTTTATTTATTTTGGTTTGATCTATTATTTTCAGATAGCTGAAATTTGTTACTACAACATATGGTAAAGTCATAGGCAAGCCTTTTAAAAGCAACCTAAACCTGTTTGGCCTGTGAAAGGTGCATCCATAGCTGGAGAACAATTTAAAAAAACCCCACAGATCTGGTATAAAGAAACTCGCTGCTTGCTTGCTTCCCCGCAAACTCAGATGTTGCTACTTTGTGGTGACTTAGTGCAGGTTGAATTCCGACAGCATTTAATTGGCTGTGTAACTCAGGATGGGCACTTGCTTGAAAAAAGTCCAAAGTCTTAATTTATGGCTTGTCATAACTGATTTGCTTTTGCCCAAATTGAACATTTGTGTATCTTTTCAATCAGTGTCCTGTAATTTCTGAATCACTGTACAATATTCAAGGTTGTAGATTGATTAGAAATTATATCTTTAAATCATCTTCTACTTACTCATTTAACACTTCAGTAATCTACAAATAAGCTAATATTTTAAGGACTACTTAACAACTTCTTTCTATCCTGTGAGTGAATCCCTATTTCTTATTCCTAATATGTATTTTGTTCCTGGATGGTCAGTATTGACATGAGCGTGTCAAATTTTATTGACAGAACTGCTTCTTGAAACTAATTTATTGCAAGAAAAAAGACTCAAGCTGGGCAGTATTGACAGCATTCATGTTAGACATTTATAATTCTGAAGAGATAATTTGGAAAATTTTCTGAAGAGCTAGATTTATGTTATGTATTCATCTGAGTTTTCTTTTTCCTTTACGCTATTAATTTGTTTTAAAAGAATAAAAACCTACACACATTACTGTGAGTGAATGTGAAGGTACAGACTTGCTGCTATAGACTCATTTGAGGTTTCAGTTCTGTTGTCTTTTAATTTCTGTGTACTTTCTCCCTTTTTATTTCCCATTTGTTTAAGTTCGGGGTAAAATTAGCAGCATGTACTTTCTGATAGCGAAATTCCTGAATGTGTTGGCATGGAATTGCAGTAATGTGTTGTGGCTTGGGCCCCTCGCAGGAGTGTATCTCGCAGTCAGCCGTGAAAACCAAGTTTGAACAGCACACTATCAGAGCTAAACAGATAATAGACACTGTGAAAAACATTATGGACGCCATAAACGTAGCAGCAGCAGAGAAAAGGTAGGTTGGTTGGAGGGCTGGTTGGTTTTGGTTTCTCCAGATCCTCTGAGGAGCCATTTCTATGCTGGTGGTTTTCCTGGGTCATTATGGACTTTAAAATTCGCTTTCCTTGCTTGGTAAGAAATAGAGAATTTCCCTGATGTGTCACGCATCACTTGCACTGCTCAGTCTTGTCCTTCATCTGTGACTTCTGCATTGAGTTCTCAGTTTACTTTGTCATTCTTTGTTCCTGACTTACAGTTACAAAGGCATTCTGTGGGTTTTCAAATCCTTTTTTTCAAAACTAGTTGAAATTTTAGTTTTTTCTGGCTGTAGCCAGCATTTCAGAAGTGATGGTTGGGCCTGCTTTACCTTTCTGGTAACAGTGACACTGAGAAAATAAATGGGAGGATGTGGACACTTTAATTTGCAAGTGGTTAGAATATGGTAAGGGATGAGAAAAGCCCAAGCTAACAGAGCCTTGGCCTCTGGCCCTTTCCAGATTGTGTCCTTAAATGCCTGTATTGTCTCTTCACTCATGTAATCCTTTTAGTGCTGGTAATAGCTCATCTGCTCTGTCTGATAGTTTCACATATTCTTTGAGGTTTGTATATGTATGGTTTTTTTCCTCACTTTTGTTGCGACCTCTTGCCTTTCTTGTAGACAGTCAACTTGCTGTCGTGCTTAATCCTTTCCATCCATCTCCTTTCTGTGTCTGTTAATAGTGTGTCTTTATGTTTCAACAGACTCCACTCTGCCTGTCAAACACTCATCTTCCTGAACATATCAGCTTTTACAAACTGCGTGTTTACATACTAATGTTTCTCAGGTTGTCAGATGCTATGAAAACATGCTGTGAAATGTTTGAAAATATTCTGATATTCTACTTCTTTCTGTCAGTCGACTTGCCAAGCGCTGTGTAGTGACCCCTCTTAATCTGATTTGCTGTTTGGTGTTTCTGCTGGCCCTTCAAGATGTAACTGGTTTAGATTTTAAGCAATTTTTACTGAAATGATAGGTCGAGGACTTCTGAAGAGAGTTGGTGGTGCCGAGGGTAGTTTCTGCTGCCTCCCCTTTGCTTGGCAGGGTCATCAGACCCATGTCACGGTTCAGGAATGGCTGAGTGGTGCTGGTGAGCGGCAGTAGGACAGTTTGATCTGATTTACCCTTTTTTAAATTTATTTTTAAATCAGGATAGACAAGCATTAAAGGACCATGATGCCCCCCACCTTTTTTGGTTGTGTTTATGTACAATGGTAACAATTCCAACTCCAAATGCTGGTTTTGTAAAGATATCAAAAGCCAGTAATTGGAGTTTTGTTTGATCAGTGCAGCCCTTAAATGCGCCTGTAAATTTAGTATCTATATTGCAGTTATTCTGAAGCAGTGCCTCTGCTTTGTTCAGCCAGTGGCACTTTGGATTCTTGTTAGCTGTTCAGTAAACCATCAGCTGGGCGGTCCGTGCCTGCTTACGGGGCTTGGTTCGTTACTGGGAGGATTCCTGCTGGTGACGGTGACTTCCTTTCTGCTGTGTTGTTAGAGTCCGTTCAATGGAAGAGCGAGAAGATCAGAGGGATAGGTTGGACTTTGTTCGAAACCAGCTGAACATTTTGACAGAAGATACTAAGGAAAAAATCAAACGCGTTACCGAGGAAGTAGAAAATAAAGTAAGTAATGGCAATGTGAAAAATCTCCCAGGTTCAAGTGTTGTCTGTTCTGTGAGGCAGCTCCTTCAGGTGCCCACACATCTTCTGAAGTACCTTTGAAATGTCTAGTGCGTTCCTTATCCATTATAAAAAAAAAAAAGAAGAAAAAACCCCTAAAATGGCAAATTTTCCTCACTCTCGGGTGATTGAATCATTTATTGTAACAGTTAATGCAGTGGTCTGTTGTCACTCTAGCTGGAAAAGGTAGGATAAATATTTTATATATTTACCACATTCTTCCAGGTCTCCTCTGCCATGACGGATGAGATTTGCCGACTTTCAGTTTTAGTTGATGAATTTTACTCAGATTTTCACCCTTCTCCTCAAGTATTGAAGCTCTATAAGATGGTACGTTTTCTTGCATGGTTTGAAGCCAAGCTCTTTGTCTTTCCTTTAATTTCTACTTCTGTATTTTCATAATTTGCATAGCATTTTATGTCACACTTTCCTTAAGCGTTGCAGGATTTTTGCTTTCTGACATACGCGTATCTCAGCTTACCTAAAATTGGAAAAGGTTGAAAATATTTTCTGCTTTGTTTTTGGAAAGGAATTAATTTTTGTTTCAACTGTCTTTTTTACTGGAGCTATTACAGAAACTTTAATTCACTGACATCCTGATTTGTAGTTCTCACTTCCCGCTGTGACTAACAATGCTTGGTGTTTAACATGTATCTGTGCTGTATAACATACCTGATTAGCTAAATATAAATTGATGAGCATATATTCTTGATAAAACGTCAGGAACTGAACAAACACATAGAAGACGGTTTGGGAAAGAACCTGGCTGATCGGTGCTCCAGTGAAGTCAATCAGTCAATGCATCAGTCGCAGCAGGAGATGATTGGTAAGATGAGGAAGAGGAATGTTAAGACTTTTTGTTTAGAGGAAAGCAGTTTAAGAAAACCTGCTTTTAAGCGAATTATCTTTCTGATCACGATTTAACGTTAACACCATAAAATGATAAAGGAAGAGCCATCCCAGGTCAAGACTGAGTGTCTGTCCTGCTCAGTAGCCTGTCTCTGATATTAACTGGTAACAGATGCCTGGGGAGAAAGATAGTGAACCAGGGTAAATACGGTGATCCGTTCCCAACTTAAGGACTTCGGAGCCAAGATGCTGCATCTGGATTAATGGCTTAAGCAAGTAGTAATGGACCTGTCCTCTGGGAGCTTGTCTAATGCTTTTATAAACCCATTTGAACTTTCAGCTTCCACAACAGATTTATGAAATACGCTAATTGTTAGATAATGTTTCTGCAGTATAATGCCTCCCTGGGTCCCTCCAGATTCTGAATGCAAAACAGGATAGTTTCACAAAGTATTTCTGCACTCCCTTTTTTTCTTTTTTAAAATTTTATTTATAAGTAGTAACTTTATTGCATATCTGTCTCCCTTCTGATCTGTTTCTGGTAATAAAAAATTCACACCAAAATCATGGAATTAGATGAAGCCTTCTGTCATCTTATGCAATAATGTTGCCTTTTCTGTATGTGACAGCACAGAACTGCTGGATAAACCAACTTTTCCTTAGTCCATCCTTATCTTTTCACCATTGATGGAGATGTTTCAGTTAATTTGACCTTTTTTTCCAGCAGTGCTTTCTCTATGAGTTGATTTTCTGTGACTGTTTTCTTTTATCAGAGCAATAAATTGCCTGCTCTGTTGGGATCAGTAATGGGCTAAAATGCCCACTGATTTTCCAATAAATAAATAAATGGGTCAGTTAAGATTCTCATAGTTCAAAAAGCTGGTCAGCAGAGCAAGGATGCTAATTGTGAATGTGCTATAAAGCTTTTGATGTTAACTCATGTTTACTGTTCTGTTTTATTTCTAGAAAATCTGAAGCCATTGTTGCCTTCTGGTGCTCAAAGTCAGCTCCACTTGCTAATTCCGTGCAGGAGGTTTGACCTTAGCTATGATCTAAACTGCCATAGTCTGTGTGCAGATTTTCAAGAGGATATCATGTTCCACTTTTCCTTGGGATGGACTTCGCTTGTAAACCGTTTCTTGGGTCCTAAACAAGCTCAGAGAGTACTATTGGGACTAGCGGATCCAAACTTACAAGTGAGTGCTGGATTAGGCTGACATTTTAAGTGCCTTGTTTTACCTTGATGAGAATATGTTGATTTTTACTGTATTTTCCTGTACTATTTACATGCTTGCTGCTACTTTCCCCTAGTCCCTTTGTGTGAAATATTTTTGGTGAGGGTTGTTTTTATTGGATTATATTCAGGGTGAGGATGGAACAAAAAGCCTTTCATAAACTTTCTGCAGCTCTTACCTGAGTTGTTTTTTCCTTTGGATTGAACCCTGTGGGTAACCTTTTCGTTTGTGACTTTTGGATCCTTACGGCAGAGCCAGTCCTATACAGAACCGTTATTACAAGGGCAAGGAGCTGTCAGAACCTCCACTGCTTATCAGGAGTGGTGTTCAGACTTCTGTGCTGAAAACTCTAAGTAAATCAAACCCTGAATATATGAAAATAAAATAAAACCTGTCTGCTTTGTAGTTCCGTAATGCTTTTTACTCAGCCTGCCATATTGCACTCTTCTAGATCCCTCGTCCTTTAGCTACCACCCCATCCGCTGCCAGCCTTCCTGCCATAACTCCAGAGAACCCGTCGCAGGATGATTTTATGGTTCCTTTGGTAATGAGTTTAGCTTCGCTGACATCACGGACCTCTATGAGCATCATCGTTGTTGGCGGAGTGGCAAGTAGTATTAGCAACATTCCCTGTACTAGAAGGGATGGCAAAGATTGAGCTGGTCTTTGCCGTTTGGGGTGCAGCGTGGGGCACGTAATGGACTTTCTAACACCGGGCTGGATGGGTGCAGGGAGAAAATTACCCTAGTTACTCTGAGTGCAGTCGGGCATATTCTCTATGCCATATGTCTGTGTTCAGTTTCTCAGTTAAAGGATGAGTTGCTGGTGCCTCATCCAGTTTGGATTTAGCGGGGGCTTTGCTTTCTCCCTCCTCCTTCGTTAAGAAGCAGCCAGGCTTCCCATACTCTCCATGCCACTGGGGCGGCAGCTCTTTGAATGTAGCTGTATTGCTCTGCAGTAACCATATAGAAATAATACATTTTCTTAAACTGATCTAATGGTGAAAGGGCCATGGAGATGATCTTAAAAATGGGTGGAATTAGATTTTTTTCTGTAGGGCAATTTACTTCAGCTAATGAAGAATCCTCTTTTTTCAGATTTGGAGAACAGTAGGCTGGAAACTCATCTCTGTTTCCTTAAGTATGTACGGGTTGTTATATCTTTATGAGAGACTAACTTGGACCACTAAAGCAAAGGAGAGAGCCTTTAAACAGCAGTTTGTGAACTATGCTACTGAAAAGCTGCAGATGATCGTCAGTCTCACGAGTGCTAATTGCAGCCATCAGGTGCAACAGTAAGTACCAGGCTGCTGTTAGTCGTGGTGACTGTGGTGTCCTGGGACGGGCTGGAGGTGGTGTGGGAAGGCAGCTTTTTAGTGTCCTCGGCGTTTGTTGTGAGGGAGGTTTAAAAGAGTTTGAAATTACCTCCGAAAAAAGGCAATGCGTAGTTTGTGTCTATGTGCGAGAGTTGTCTTAAGATGTAGACTCCGGTTGTCCAGCACCTCGCTGTGGAGAGGTGGGAGGTGGCTCAGTTCTAGCAGAGGCTGAATCCCTGGGCTTTTAGGTTGGCATTGAGTCGGCCCCGAGCCAGTTTAATGGTGAGCATTCGTTCTGCCTCCAGGGTTGGTACGGCTGAGGTCTGAGCAGCCAGTCCTGGCTCTTCTGCACGGTAGAAGAATTTAAGAGCCTTTATGAATGGTTTCTTTTATTTTTTTGTGTGTCTCATTCCCAAATCTTTTTCCACCTGTCTCTGCAAAGTAATATCTGGGTGATTGTTGCCCTCAGCCTCTCCTCTTGAAACAGTTGATTTTGATGATTAAATTATTATTTCAGAAAATTAGCCCTGCTAAATGAGACCTCTGACCACCAGGGTGCAGAACACCTCTCCTGTGTAGCCCAGGGAATACTTTACTAATACAAAGCTCAGCTTCAGCAGAGGAAAGAGCGTCATCCCCGTGTCCAGCAGCCGTGTGTCTCTGTGAGGACATGGAAGAGCTGGACTCAAACCAGTGCTCCAGCGAGGTGAAGTAGAGAGGAGAGGAGGCATCCCCTCTCCCGGGGGAGAGCCTTGTTGCTGGCCCGGGGTGGTAACGGGGGATTTTTTCCTTTGTGTAAGGAGGAGTCTTGGAACTCGGTCTGGGAGCAGGTGGCTGAGGAGGCAAGAAGGATCGGGGGCCCAGCAGGGCGCTCGGCGTGGCATGGGGCTGCTCCAGCACGTGGCACCGCCAGAGTCCCTGTCTCAGGCTTGCACCTCTTGTTGCTCAATGAAAAACTGCCAGACATGACGTTGGCATAGGCTGAGGTGCATTTTGTATGTTTAAAGTTTCTTTTTATAATTTAAATCATAGTAATTCTCCTGCTTTCTGCTATTCCGTACTCCCTTAGCAGCTGGAGACTGATTGCTGTGTTCTACTGCACACTGCAATGCCAAGTGTTGTGGTTTGTTGGTTTTCTTTTAATTTCTTTTTTTTTTTTTTTTTAATTTTTTTTTTTTTTTTTTCTTAATTTTTTTTTTTTGGTAGCAGAAATTTCTATGAACCATGATTACAAACTTGTTTTCCCTTTAGGGAAATGGCCACTACCTTTGCTCGGCTCTGTCAGCAGGTGGATGTTACCCAGAAAAACCTGGAAACAGAAATTGCTAGGCTTTCCAAAGAAATAGATCAGCTGGAGAACATACAGAGCAGCTCCAAGCAGCTCCGGTAAGTCTGGGTGGGACCGGCTCAGGGAGGTTGCTTGCTCTTAGCTCGGGTTGAAAGGAGGCGGGCAGAGGTGCAGAAGGGCGTGCAGCAAAACCTGCTCTTTACTTGTGAGTGAACAGCTCTGGCCAAGTCAAATCAATGTGTGTTTCTACGTAGGTGACTGAGCAAAGCTCCAAAAGTCTTCTTCCTGAGGTGGTCTTTGTCCCTAGTGTGTGGGAGAGCTGGCTTTCTCAAGAGTGTTAACCTTCTGTAGGTAGAGGAGGGCGGCAGGTTGCTGAAGAAGGCTCCCCACGGGAGAACACAGGCACGGCTGTTCTGGGAGTCACTCCCGGCAGCGGTGGTTTTCTTTTAGGACCAGTCGTAGGTGTTTGCAGAAGAGAAACTTCAGCAGCTGGGGGTTTAGGGCCCAAGGAGCAGCCTCAGCCTCAGTCCCATGTTCTTTCCCCTGGCTGCGCAGGGTTTTGGGAATGGAGGAATGGAAATTTAAAGCGCTGCTGTTGATTCTGCCGCCTTTGTGATGGACTGCACTGAAGTAAATCCCTTGCTTGTGTTTGTTTTACAGAAATAAAGCCATTCACCTTGAGAATGAACTAGATCGCTTTACAAAACACTTTCTTCAAAAGAGTAAATAAACCATCATTGCTAACTTTCCTGGTGAGCCTTTGTAGGACAAAGTAGAAATTTTATAGGTTACGCTTCTCCTCTGTGGAGTCACATGAAATGACTTATATTTTAAATGTTACTTTGATGACACTTGTTAATTATTGTAGAACTTGGTTTGGGCTGGGGTGGTGAATCAAACCACCCAAATCACACCACAAAAGAGGTGTGGCACTCTGAGTGGTACGTTTCTTTTGCAGATTTTGAGTTAAGAATTATCTTTTGAACACTAAAATTCTTTTTACTTAACAGTAAAAACCCGACTCCTCATTGGTTTTCGTTAGTATTTAGCAAGTCTCGCTTCCTGGCATCCAGGAGTTTACGCAGGGAGAGAGCGCTTATCCCAGGATCACTGTCTCCTCTTTCCAGTTGCTTAGGAATTGGTCAGGGTCGGAGGACGTGCTTTTTGTGTGCGTGGTTTTGTTTAGCGAAGGGAAGTGTAATAGGGAGAGGACTCCTGACTGTTTTGAAAGCAGATGAAATGGGTTGGGCAGCAGTTCCTCTTCCTCCAATGGAAGGGAAAGACGACAGCAAACTGCGGAGCGTTCGCTACCGAAGGCTCTGGTTTCCCCTCTGGCTACCACTTTTCTCCAAGCTGGCACTGATGAAGTAAAAATAAACTCACTTGAACAAGCTCGTCAGATTCTCACGGTTGATGGAGTGGTGAAAGCGTCACTTGCCCCCCGAGCGCGCTGCTGGCCCGCAGGCCCAGCGGAGCTGCGGGGAAGGTCGGGCTGGACCTCCAGCTCCTGCGGCTGGGCTGGGTTCAGTCCTGCTGGGTCCTGAGCGGGCCCCAGGGGCTGCTGTGGGGCAGGGCTCCTCTGGGCAAGGAGGAGCTCACCTCCCGCATTGCAAAGCCTCTCTTTTTAAATAAATAAATGTTTTTGCTGTTGCCATCTGCAACCATTTAACACCTACTTTTTTTCCTAACTCAGCCTTTTAAAAGTAACTTATTTCAAAAGAAAAAGCCTTTTCAGAATATTTGTATATTTTTATGGAAGTATTAACGTGACTCAATGAAATATTCAAAACTAAGCTGTGGGGATTTGCGCTTTTCCAGTAAATAAGGGCTATCTTAAATCGGTTTAGAAATGTAATGCTGGAGGCAGGTGATGATCTGAAGCTGAAGGGCACTCTTTGCTCCAGCCCGTGCTCTGGCGCTCGGCGCTGGCCCTGGGCCGGTTCTGGAGCAGAGGGAGGCTCCGGGCCTCCGAGGGAAACTGTGAAATACAGCGGTGAGGAGGGGCCCGAGCGCTCAGGCTGGAGCGTTCCTGCTCTGCTTCTGGAGCACTTCATGGGCATTGTATCAAGCTGAACCTTTACGTGCGTTGTGTCCTGCGGTTATTTATTAAACATCAATACTCCCCCTTCGCTCTAGTCAGTTCTTTGGCAGCTGGTGGGCAGGGCCCAGGGGTAAGATTTTGCCCTTTAAGGTGCAGACACAGGGGTGCAGTCACCCTGAGGAGGCAATGGGAAACAAGAATTAATTGTAGGTGGGGAATCGTCATCTTTAGGAGAGGGGACGGCGTCGTTACAGCTCTAATAAAGCATCCACAAGCAACCCCCTCTGGTTAAAAGCACTTGTTTATTGGTTACAATATCAACTCATGGCAACATCTGTCACTGAGCCACTGTACAAATACAAAGAAAAAGATCCATCGTGGAAAAAAAAAAAAGCTATAAACAGAGTTCATAGCAAGTGATTTTTTTTTCACAGGGAAGTCTTTTTACAACAGCACTGTTATAGAACAAATGGCACAAGTCCCTGGTTGTTTTTTTTTTTTTAATAGCTTAAATAAAAGCTTTAAGACTGTTTCTGAATACATACACAATCCAAAGGCAGTGCAGAATCACTTCATAATTGGTAACATTACCAAAGTTTTTCCAAAGTAGTCAGCAACAAGTGAAAAAAAAAACCCCAAAAACATAGCTGATGAGAAATGCAGGAAAGTAAAAGCAAATTAAAATCAAGCATGTTTAGAAGCGCTTTGTTTTGGACTCCTTTGGATGTAATATGTACTACAAGTGTTCAGATGCTTTTATTTAAAAAAAAAAAAAGAGAAAAACACAAATAGAGCACCATTGTGTAAGTAAAACAAAGGCTTGAAATATCTAAGACTATTCCACCGAAGTCCATATTAGTTAAAACCTAAACATACTGTGTGGTATAAGAATGTCAGGCACATGTACTCTGTTATCAGTTATATCAATTAGTAACACTGTTCACACATTTACCATAACAACACTGCGTTAACATTCGGCATGTATTTTACATAACCAGCAATTGGATAAAAAAGGCTCGTGGTGCCTCTGCAGAGGAGGACGTCGGTTCCCAGCGCGCATGCCAGATCACTGGATACAAAGTGCACCATCAACCCATGCTTAATTACTTTTACAGGAAATGCTATCTTAAAGAAATCAGTCATTCTGCTACACGACCATTTATACCGACTAGTCCGACTATTAGCCAACACTCTCACCGACAGCTCAAAGCACAGCACTAAACCCAGGGGCGGTGACGGTGTCCTCGGCGAGGGGAGACGAAGCACTCTTGGAATGTGTTTGCACAATGGTTTCATTCCACCGTAAAACGTGACATGAGCTTCCTTGTGGGACAAGCGGTTACACTAATTCAGGAGTTTGTTATTTCCAGCCCGTGCGGTACGGTGGGACCTGCTCCCCCCGCCACGGCCGGGCCGCCCCTCAGGCCGGGGGAAGCCCAGTTACTCCAGCTGAAATGGCCAGTATCGGTGTCTCACACTGAACTACCGGCTCTGCCCAACACCGCGCCGCAGCCGCAACGCAGCCAGGCAGAGGATGGCGGTGCTTGGAAGAAACAAGCTCTGGAGAGGGATGGGAAGAGGCCGTGTTACTGGAGCGAGCGCGCACAGGGCAGCACCGCACCCCAGAGGAGCGGCTTGTGGCTTCCAGCATCTCGGCCACCACCCACCGCTCAAGGGACGGCCGAGGCTGCACAGGAACAAGCCCCGGTCAGGCGCCTGCCGGATTAGAATTCTCCATTGCAAAGTTAAATCAACATTAGAAAACGCTGACCAAAAACTGTACGGAATAAAATAAATCTCGTTAGCCAACGCACAGCGTTCCTTCCCGAGCCAGAAGCGACTCTTGGGAAGAGCAGCTGGGAGTGCCTTTACCACCGGTTTGGCACAATGGTCTCGCTTTCTCCACGGCTGTAATTACCCAAGCCATCTGAAATTCGGATAACGCTGTCATTTGGCAACAAACACTTCAGGAGAGGTTAAGCCGTACCCACTGGCGCTGCACCAGCTCCTGTGAGCGAGTTCGCTCTCGTGGTGCACAGTTAGAAGTCGCACGAGCTGCAAACTTCAGCCTACGTTAAACTATCAGCACAGACCCTTCCCTTTGGGATTCAAAGCTGGGAATAAAACCTTTCCAGTAAAACCTACAAAGGGTCATTTTATCGCCTTCCTCATGTCAGGAGGAGTTTGAGCTTTTCCCATTAAAACCACATCCATTTGGTAAGACCAGCAACCTCGAGAGGTCAGCGATGGCCGTTCAAAAAGGGCCGCAGCCTGTGCAGTTCAGTATTCGGCCTCACGTAACAGTGAGTTACGCTGCGGGTTTTTTAAAGCCTACAGATTCAACCTAACCTATATCCAGGACAGTAACTAAACCACGAACATCACCTTGGCGGGATGGATCGGAAGGTCCCTACAAGCCCCCAAGAAGCATCAGCTCCCGTGTCTCCGCTGTGCTGGGGCTCCTGCCACCGCTCCTCGGCCCCGGCAGCAGCAGAGCCCCTGCCGCACCCGAGCGGCAAATCCGGCAGATACTCCTGTGATGCTTCTGGAAACCTCATTAGCAAGCAGTTGGCATTCCTTAATTATTTATTTTAAAAGCAGCTGAATCCAACAGACAGTTGCCCATGGAAAGGCGCTAGTGAAGTTCCTTGCAGTCATACCTGTGTGAGAGCCGCTACCACGCTTACCACCCGCCTCGGCTTTTAGGAAAAGTTCTGTACATTTCTAAAATCATTTTTGGAGTTTCGCAAGTAGAAACTAGTTTTAATACCAGAATGTAAAAATGGCACCTGCCTTCACAAAGGTGGCGAGTAGGAAATTGGTTCAAAACACAATTCTATGGCAAAAAACTTTTTTTAGAAAAAGAATATTTTCTTAAAATTCCTTAGTAACAAATTTCCAGAATGATTCACTCAAGGCAGCTATGAGTTAAAAAAAAAAAAAAAAAAAATCAAGTGCACCACTAAAAAATAAACCAAGTCTGCAAGATGCAAAGAGCTGCTCGCTTAAGAGAGTAACAAAAATTCCGTAATAGCTCTGTTAACACAGACGGATCAAAGCAAAACAGCGAGGAATTCCTGGGAGATACAGTCCAGTGTGATTTTGGTCCTACACCACAGGCCGCAGTAAATGTGGACTTCTCCAGCACAAGATGCGCCTTTTTTAAAAAGTGAATTTACTGTGATTGACCAATACGTTTATTGGCACCTTCACCGTTATAGACAAGGCAAGTTTACAGGCACAGGCTGAAGTACTGAAACTTAAGATTACAAATGTCAGAAACTTGACAAATGCTCACCTCAGCCCCAAATCCGGTTGGCGTGTTACAAGATACCGGGTACTTCTAGTTACTATCTGCCCCAGAGATACCCAGACTCCCCGTAACTGCAGATTAACATTATTTTCCAACCTGATGATTTTAAAATTCACGTTATCTTTAAAATAGGTCACTTAAGAGAAGCCAACAGACTAGAACTCCCCATCCCAAAGCCGCCACAGAGGTTCAGATTCCCAAGGGAACATCCATTGCCAGCACAGACGCGCTGCCAGGCACCAAGAAGTTAAACATCCTTCCCAGATCCTTTCAGATGGGCGTCCGTCGCTTGATTTTCCTACAGCTACACTCAACTGCACTCCCTCAGAACCTATCGCTTATAAGCAACTGACATAAAAATAGGGATAAAATCCAGAACAGGAGAGGAAGTGGCTATTTACGGTGTCAGAGCTGCAGGACAATGAGCATCTAAGTAAGTCCCCGGGGGAGACCTGTGTGCCCGCAGGAGGAGGAGCGCGTCACTACCTTCCTAGGCTGGGGTTTGGCGGCGTCACACAGGTAAATCCCGTTATTTGGTTCACTGAGTTACACAATTCCATTTATAATTCCCGCCGCAGGTAACTGACAGCAAGGGCTTTTGGCTGTGGCAACCTTTGGCAGCTCCCGCGGTGGGAGGGGGATTNCCGAAGGTCTCAGCTGACTGTGGCCATGGAGCGAGCTTTGCCAACGCGCTGCTTCCTGCGCACCGAGCGGCTGCCACGTGGGCCTGCGAGTGCAAACCAGCGGGAGTTTGTGAGGGGCCAGGACTCCCTTCGTCTGGCTACAGTCAACATTTGACTTGTCAAAAGGAAACGCACTCAGCCACTGAACGGCAGCAATGCGGGTCGCTTGGCTTCCACACCTCGGGACGGCGTGGAATAACCCCTGCGAAAAGCTGCAGTGAGGAAGCTAATTACTTCTGGAACAGGACTTTTTTTTAATCTATTTTTTCATTATTTTTGCTGTTGTTGCAAGTCTGCCTGGCGTTAACTCCTTGGTGTTTGGAGGCCACTGACTGCCAATGGATGAACCAGGAACCACCAGCTTGAAGGAAGAACCCCCATGATTAAAAATAGGCAAGCAGGTCAAGAAGTGAGTGACTAAGGCGGTCGGTATTAACTGGGAGTCTCCAGGGCCTTTAAAAAAAAAATAATAATTCAAATGCCTTCCATTATAAAAACACATACATACCATTGGCTTCACTTTTATCTACAGTAAATTCACAAAAACATTTAAAACAGCAATCTAGCTCATCCACTACAAAAACTCAGAAGTGACATCTCGGGTTAAAAGCAAAGCTATAAATGTAGTTTCCTTAAAAAATGCAAACTTATTTCTTTACATACAGACAAATGTTACATGATTGGCTGCTATAATGTGTATATTCTGTTATGTACAAAAAAAAAAAAGTAGTACAGGATTAGCAGACTGAGCACAAGCAAAAACCCTTCAAGGACAATCTAACCAAACCACCAAAAACAAAAAGACTGGCTCTTAGTTTGTCGGTCACCATGATTATGTGCTGGCCCCTTTTAAAAAGTCAGTGATTTCTTCCCCCCTCCCCTATTTCTTCGCTTGATTTTTTTTTTCTAGTTTACAGAAAGCCTTTTTTTGTGTAATAATCAGTGAATAGAAAAACTTCACCTGCAAATACAAGGTAGAAATGTTATTTCACAGCTATAGGCTGCAGCATTGATCTCTCCAGATCTCAAATGGAGAATGTACATGTTTGGCTCCCAGTTAATTCCAGATTCTGAGAAAACTGTCCCAAGACCCTGTAGCTACAGCCATGCCGTCATCAGTGACACCTAAACAGCTGACACGGTTGTCATGGCCAGCAAGGACACCTGGAAAAGAAGAAGCGATGCAAGTTAATATTCATATTTAATATTCATATTAAGCACATCAAGGATGTCAGCTGTGCTGCCCTCCCAGGCAAGTCGGCAAATTTGCATCATGCAAGATCTAACTGTCCCTTTTGTCTTTACCCTGAAGAACTATATACATCCCAACAGCCACAGGAAGAAACTTAACAGTGAGGTTTTTAAAAATACGTGCGCGCCTCCATTTTTCTCTCTGCCCTTATGACTCCTCCTTCTTTCTGCCCCAAAGACCTCCTCATCNCCTCCCACCCGCCCTCGCACTTCTCTGCTCTCCCGAGGTCTGGTAAAGCTCAGCCCGTCTGTGTCCCCAGGGAAAAGGGCACATTTGCAGCCTCAGCAGCAGAATCAAGGTTTGGAACGGAACCAGGTCCCACCATTTGAATTACTGTATGAGGAAAGATGCAGCTTTGCTATAGACACGTCTCTATCCTGACAGAAGTGACTAAAAGCATCCGCTTCCCCTCTCCCAACAGCAGGAAACTGCAGTCCCCAAAGCAAAGGGACTCCTGTAACTCACTGCCATCTGAATGACTTCCTCTGAGGGGTGCAGAAGTCAATACAAATGTGTGATTTTGTATTACTTAATTTCACACATCTCAGTGAAATGCATTTTCTGTGGAGGTAACACAATTTTGGAGGCTGTTCCTTAGCCCCAGGAGCCGGCACCTTCCAGCGCACAGACATACAATGGCCAATACCCAACAACAGGAGGATTTCACCGACCGGAGCATTTACCCCACACACAGTATTGATGGAACCATAATGCAACAGAACGACCGGAAGATACAACCAAACCCAACAAAACAAGAGGATGCCATTCCAAAAGAAAAGAAAAAAATAATAAGAAGAGTGCAAGCAGATTCCGTAATATCGGCAATAGCATCAGCTCTGCATTTTGCCTAGATTTTGAATCTCCGTGGAAACAGAAAACTTCATCCCGTTGCAGATACAGGTACTCACCCGCTCTCTCCCCTTTCAGAGTGTCCCACACGTTGCAGTTGAAGTCATCGTAACCCGCTAGCAAGAGGCGACCGCTTTTTGAGAAGGCTACAGAAGTGATCCCACAGATGATGTTGTCGTGTGAATACATCATTAACTCCTGATCCGCGCGTAGGTCGAAGAGCCGGCAAGTGGCATCGTCAGATCCAGTGGCAAATGCGTGGCCGTTGGGGAAGAACTGGAAGTTTTAATTAAGAGACAGGAGTTTGACACCAGAAAAATACATTGTTCGTGCATTATTTCAAAACCATCACAGGATTATTTTGCTAAAGTGACCAGATAATGGCAGAATAATTTAATTAAAGGAGGAAAAAAAGCCATCTACATGTTAAAAAAAATCCATATACACAGCTATCACGGAATTTCAGAGTTGGGAGGGACCTCTAGAGATCATCTAGTCCAACTCCCCTGCAAAAGCAATGAAAAATTTGTAGAATAGCACTGGTAACACCTGAATGANCAGATTCTGAGAAAACTGTCCCAAGACCCTGTAGCTACAGCCATGCCGTCATCAGTGACACCTAAACAGCTGACACGGTTGTCATGGCCAGCAAGGACACCTGGAAAAGAAGAAGCGATGCAAGTTAATATTCATATTTAATATTCATATTAAGCACATCAAGGATGTCAGCTGTGCTGCCCTCCCAGGCAAGTCGGCAAATTTGCATCATGCAAGATCTAACTGTCCCTTTTGTCTTTACCCTGAAGAACTATATACATCCCAACAGCCACAGGAAGAAACTTAACAGTGAGGTTTTTAAAAATACGTGCGCGCCTCCATTTTTCTCTCTGCCCTTATGACTCCTCCTTCTTTCTGCCCCAAAGACCTCCTCATCCCTCAGCAGGC
Source organism: Rhinoptilus africanus (assembly GCA_013400135.1). Lineage (NCBI taxonomy): Eukaryota > Metazoa > Chordata > Aves > Charadriiformes > Glareolidae > Rhinoptilus > Rhinoptilus africanus. Next base: position 527,683 of record VXBO01007878.1, on the reverse strand, counting down.
TCTCTATTGTTTCTCCCCCCTGTTTTCAGCAATGCTGCCCACAGTTTCAGCCATCAAGTACTTCAAAATCAAATGCAATGTCTTCTGACAACGCCCTGGATGCAGGAACTTCCTCAAGTTTCCCACCTTTTGCCAGCCCTAAGGAGTAAAAATCCCCCATGTGCGGGACTATTATAAAAGCCGCATCTCTTTCCTGCTTCACTTTTGCTTCCCTCCCACCCGCCCTC
>VXBO01007878.1:512826-527348 GCA_013400135.1 Rhinoptilus africanus | reverse complement strand
AGTGCAAGCAGATTCCGTAATATCGGCAATAGCATCAGCTCTGCATTTTGCCTAGATTTTGAATCTCCGTGGAAACAGAAAACTTCATCCCGTTGCAGATACAGGTACTCACCCGCTCTCTCCCCTTTCAGAGTGTCCCACACGTTGCAGTTGAAGTCATCGTAACCCGCTAGCAAGAGGCGACCGCTTTTTGAGAAGGCTACAGAAGTGATCCCACAGATGATGTTGTCGTGTGAATACATCATTAACTCCTGATCCGCGCGTAGGTCGAAGAGCCGGCAAGTGGCATCGTCAGATCCAGTGGCAAATGCGTGGCCGTTGGGGAAGAACTGGAAGTTTTAATTAAGAGACAGGAGTTTGACACCAGAAAAATACATTGTTCGTGCATTATTTCAAAACCATCACAGGATTATTTTGCTAAAGTGACTAGATAATGGCAGAATAATTTAATTAAAGGAGGAAAAAAAGCCATCTACATGTTAAAAAAAATGCATATACACAGCTATCACGGAATTTCAGAGTTGGGAGGGACCTCTAGAGATCATCTAGTCCAACTCCCCTGCAAAAGCAATGAAAAATTTGTAGAATAGCACTGGTAACACCTGAATGACTGGTATTTTTACCCATCCAGTTCCTGCATGCGATACAGCAGGAGTTATTCCTACAGAATGAAGCAAAAGGCAGTTACAGCCTCCTGGCGGGGGGCCGCGGACATGCTGTTCCGTCCAGGTTGGCTCAGCCACCACAGAAGATCGCAAGCAATTCCATTTCCAGAGAGATCTCCTCCGAACTCGAGTCATTCTTACAACAGCCATATTGATGGAAACAGGAACAGAAAGAGCTCAGCGCATCTCAGGATCCAGGTCTAAGTATAGGAACTGCATTTTTCTGCTGGTCATGCTTTTGGTATTTTCTCAGCCTTAATAATTTTTCATGTTTATCAAAAACAGATGCAGCTGAGACTTAGATTTCATTCCCTATTTATCAGAGCTTCTATCTTGCAGATCAGAACATAGCGTTACTATGACAGAGAGGAAATATAATCCAGTTTATAAATATTACCAAATGATTCCAGGGATGAATATTCAACATAAGTACTGATTTTAACTTTGCCTTCCAGAATATTTCACTGAAAGCTCTTTTCGTCAGAAAATATCAAGTACACTTTCGTTTAACAAAGAGGCTTTAAGATGAGGATGGGATGCTTGGCTATTTTGCTCCCTTTCAGCATATCGCATTTATCTACAATTTTCAGTTTTTAACACATTGCCATGCTGCAAAAAGTTTCCCTCCTCTGTTTCTTGTTTCTTAAAAAAAATAAAGTAAGGTTTCAGTTACTGAACAAAAACAGAGCTGAAACCATTCCAGGAACGCTTATAAACTAGATGGTAAGTTATTAGACAACCTTCTTCATCACATACAATTTAATGGTCTCTATCCTAGAAAGTAAGTGATTTTAATTCAAGGTAACCCAGCAGACGACAAGCTGAATTCATGCAATGATAGCTTTTCTGCTCCCCTTTCTTCCCCTGTGGAAATACAAACCATCACTTACGCAAACTGCATTAATATCCGACACGTGCCCCGTGAACGACTGCCTGCACATTCCGTCTCGAATATCCCAAAGCTTCGAGGAGGCGTCACAGGCACCCGAGACAAAAGTCCTCATATCTGGACTTAGAGAGAGACTCATCACGTCGCCAGTATGCCCAGTGAACGTGGTGGTCTGTTGACCGGTTTCAATATCCCACAAAGCGCTGCAGATAAAAGCGACAACTTTAACGCAATGGATGTGGTTATTTGTGACTTTAAGTTTCGAATAGAAAAGGAAAGGGGAAAAAAAACAACAAAAGGAAAAGAGAAAAATAAAATAAATTTTAAAAGGCCAACAGAGCTCAAAAACTCACCAAGTGGTGTCTCCTGAACTAGTGACAATTTGGTTGTCATCTAGAAAGCGACAACAGGACAAGTATCCTGAAACCAAAACAGTTATGTTAGTTTCAGACCCAGGACTAACAACTGAAGTTCAATATCCAAGAGCAGTGATTGAAATTCTCCCACAGCTCGTCTGCAACCAACAAAACTACCTCAGCGCTCACAATACACTTCAAAGCCGGATCGTTTCATTTGGTGCAATGAAAAACTCGAAGTCAAAGCTGACCTGTGTGCCCTGGCAGCTCTCGGCTCACTCTCACGTTGCCCTCCCTGGTTTTCAAGTTGTAGATGGAGCAGATGTTGTCCAACCCACCACAGGCAACGTAGTTTCCGGAGGGCGCGTAGGCGCAGGTCATCACCCAGGAGGATCTCAGCGGAATGGCGTGCATCTTGGAGAGACAGAGCTCGTGAGCGCTGCGTCACACCGCACCTTGCGTGCTCCGCTCATTTATAGCGGTTAATGGATTACAGCACATCAAACACACCAAGCAGATTGCGCATCATAATTTTCAGTATTTTCATTTTACAACATATTACAACCCATTTCAGGTTTATACATCCACACATACTAGGATGAAAAATAGCAGCAGTCTCCAGGGCAGACATACAGAACTTCAGTACAACATTTAATAGCAAAGCTATTCTAAACTTAAACGTTTACAACATTTGTTAATTCTACTTGAATTTCTTTGTCCAATCCATCTACACGTCTGAACCACAGGTTACAAGAGGGATGGCTGTACCCATGGAGACTGGGCAGTTTACAGAAGCAAATCACCGCTCCACACACTACCTAAGCTTTTCTCATTTAGCAGCTTTTTGCGCTTTTTTTCTGCTTTTTTTTCTCCTTTTATTTGCCCTCAAAAGCAAAACCCTCTTGTAAATTCTCAGATTGTGTATTTCTACAATTTAAAACCAAATTAGTTTCAGAAGCCACACCACACAGGCAGAGAGCAATAGCTACAAGCTACTGCACCAGCAAATTAGAGTGAAAAAATTACATATTACCGAGAACTATTCCTTCTGAGACACAACCTACAACATATCACTAGTAATCACCTAGTCATGAAAGAAGAAAAAACAAAAAGATTATGTCTGAATGAGAAAAAGACTGCTTCTTTTCATTTTTGCCTTGCACCCATACAAAAAATAAACACAAGCCCCCTCAAACACACAAGTTATGCACAAACTATTGATATGGATTATAAATAACTCTACCTTATTTGTTGTATAACTATCCCAAATAATTAGTTTTCCATCTTGAGAAGCACTGACTAGTAGCCTAAATACAAACACAAAATAAAATAGGTTAACATACAACAAGCTGAAAAACCTCAACATAGACATATATCATGCATGATTCCGAAGTCATTCAGAAATTTCATGATTTCTTTTAATAACCTCTGCTTTTTTTTATTATTTTATTTTATCGGGGGTTAAGGGCATTTTTCAGAAAAAATCTGCAAAAATCTCTATATTGCCTAACCAAAGAATCACGTGTCCGTGGGGACTCATGATTAACAACGGACAAAACCAAGCAACTAACTGAAAACCCATTCTATGAACTCTCTCCACAGCTGCTTTTCTTTTTCATATGCTAATATTTTAACTATACAGCTACAAAAAAATAAACAAGAAAATTATGGGAAAAGAAGTCTTATTTTGAGAGCAAATTCCAGATCTATTTCTCTCTGGACTACACGACAGAGAGCAGACCATGAGGCACCGTTAACATCTGACCATCGGTTGCTCTAAAGGCAGCATAGCAAAACTCCCTCCTAGAGGCAAAGTAACTTTTCCCGCTACGTACAAAAGGATCTTTTTTTTCAATTAAATAAAATTAGTCCATAAAGTTTTTACATCTCTGTTGTCACAAAAGTTACATGATCATTCAACATCTTGGAAAATACAATATCCATCACTCCAGAAATACGGGTCACCACATATACGCTCCTCTGCTTAAATAGACTCAAAGGATTTAGTTGAAAAGGAGGAAAAGGCAAGATATCCATGGTAAGAACATGCAAAGTGCCTCTTCCTTTCAGTCCAGCACTCCTATTGCCACTATGCAATCCTCACCGGTTTTAAAAAGATGAACTAACTAAAGACAAAAACCCCACCACCACAGTCATGGTCTGTGATCCCCCTGCAAGGGCACCAACACTTCACGGCTCCCCAAACCTGGTATTAATTCTGAATTAACCTGGTTTCTAGCCCTCAATCTGCAGGTTGAAGGACGGTCTGTACACACCTTGAGTCGGATCCCCAGTGCATAGCATAGATTTTGGCTAAGTGACCTCTAAGCGTACGCCTTGTTCGCATTTGGATTCGACCCACTGAGTCCAGACTTGTTGTGATCTAAAAATAAATAAAACAAACCTCTCAGATACTGAGAACTATTTTTAAGACACAAGATAACTAAACACTTTTGAACTTTGATAGAAAACAATCTATCTTGGCATGCAACATTAAAAAACCAAAAAGGATACTAGTGTACAACCCGGGATTAGGCCCATATAAAAGTGAGGAAAACAGATTTTACAGAAGATACACTAATACATTTCACAATGGCTATATCTGAAACTTCAGAAAGTTTTTTTTTAAAAAAATAACACTATGTAATACTGAGGCTATTTCAGATAATCAAATCTGAAAGTTTTCTATAAAAACCAGCAGAAGAAAAATTCTCCAATATTTATTGCACTGTTACTTTTTTAAGCGTGGCAGAACCTTAAATGCAAAATAATTTTGTTTCCAAAATACAGCTAAAAGACATTTAAGTCTTTCTAAACATACTAAACACAATAAACACAGTCTATTTAAAAGGTAAACTGAAAGCAGGGCACATTAAAATGATGGGGATTTTTTTGACTGTGGTTTTTTTGCTGTTTTGTTTATTTGTTTGGATTTTTGGTGGGGTTATTTTGTTTTGCTTTAAAACACTGTATAAATACACAGTACATTTACAAAGGCTTCTTTCACTTTATTCTTTCGGCTACTAAACAGGAACATGTTCCAGTCATGAAGTGCAGGGATTTCTATTTTTTTGTATGTATCAAGTAATAGCCTATACACGGAATTGAGAACGTACCTGAGCAAGAGTTGTGTCGCTACACGCTTTCCTTGCATCCTGAAACAAATGAACGGAACAGATTTGAATCTAAAAGGCAACACTGAGCATCAACTGAGAGAAAGCAGCTAAAGGAGAACTGCCAGTAAAGCTGGACTTCACCACGTGCAAAAAGCCACAAGCCAACAGCACCTCACGTGCCGCTGTCACCCTCACGTGTTTTCACGCCCAAGGAGCTGAAACGCTGGCCCACAAACTGGGGCAGGGGCGGGAGGGGGACTTAAGAAGGGATCACGGGATCACAGAATACGTGGTTCAGAGGGATGTGGAGCCACCTTGGGGTCCCAGCAGCCACCCTCTGTCATTCACTGCTCCCCACTGTGGGCACACTGAGCGCCAAGCAAGATCTGATCCGCCTGGAAAAGCACCACGTGTCGTAGGGGATGAGCAAGATGGGATGCGAGGATGGGAGTTAGGAGAGGAGGGATGAAGATTAATGGCCAGGATCTGGCGAGCAGGACAGACAGCAGGCTGACCCAACGTTAAACTGCTGACTAACTTCAACCAAAATTAAGTGGGAAAAAAAAAAAAGACAGCTAACACTCTCATTCATTTCACAGAGCGGATGGGGCTCAGGTCTCCATACAGATACTCCGTCTTTTTTTCATTATTTCAGACTATGGGCATATGACTGACTTCCTGCATGCTATTCAGCCCTAGCTACGAAACAGACTTCACTTCCATTTGCGTGACCAGAGTAACAGCCGGGAGACCTGACGCTGCCCCGCTCGCACTTTGCAAAGCCCAGTTTCAGTTACAGCTGCCATCGCACCGCGCTCCCCCAGCTCAGCCTCCCCCCTTCGAAAGACAGAATCAGGCACGTAGTCAGCAAACACTTCTGAGAAGCACGGTTGAAAATAATTGCCTTAAAATTAGACAGGAACTCTGCAGCACAAGTGAAAGCTAGCAGCAGCAGGACTGAAGGATCAGCCACGAGATTGTCTCTAACTCCCTGAAATTTCTCCTTCACCACTAATTCCTGTGTCTCCCCGCCCAGAGAAAGGGTTCAATCCGTACACTAATGGTAGTGTCCTCTCTGAGGGGAGGAACGGAAACATTTACTCACACATTTTGGAACAGCATCAACACGTTCAGACCAGGATCTTACCGTTTTTCAAGCTCTTGCTTGAGAGTTACTTGACATTACAAGTTGAACAATTTCTCAGTGCATGTTTATTTGGACCACCCTCTATAGCTTTCCTCCCAGAAAGCGAGCCTGAGAGTGGATTAAGTCATCTCAACTTATTTTTAAAATGTCTGAACTGTAGAAATATTTATAAAATGTTGACGTCTGGAATCAAGAGGGGTTTAAAATACCAGAGCAGCAAATCCCCTAGCGCTCAGGACCTGTTTCATCCACAGGAAGAAACACACTGGATTTTAAACAACTTTAATTGCTTAGTTTAGCTGAAATACTTGAAGACATACAACATAAAATGAATTCCGAATGCAGTCTGAATGAAATAAAGCAATTTTCCTTTAAGAAATTGCTATTAGCAACAGCTATACTTGAGGCTGTCTAACACTTGCCATACTACTGGCAAAGTTGCAGGAAAAGCAAAGTTTCAACATGCTATTTTGATTCTTACATTTTGTGTCGTTTTTACGTATGCATCATCGGGACAGAATCATTAGTGTCACAACATAAAAAAGCTGCTCTTGTAGAAGCAAAGATTTTTCTCAGTGCACGCAGCAGACAACGCAGTACTTCTGGGAAAAATCCATCCGCTCAATCAATGTGCAGCCCCCGTGATTTCCTAGCACACACACTGAAGATTTCATTTTTTTCCCCAAACTATATGTATTTTTTAAAATGCCACTCAATTTCAAATGAGACTCCGCCAAGTATGCAACACTTCCAAAAATCGTATCCTGAATTTAAATTCTCAAAGTGAGGACATGCATCACATGGGACCTTTCTTATAGACAGAACTAGGAATCAACTGGAACCATAAAACCATCCTGCTATTGTCCATCGCTCACCGGTCTTTCAAACTTCCTGCACGAAAAATTCATGCAGTCTTGTTTTATCCCTCCAGTACATACAGTTCTAGTAAATGCATGGGGAGGAAAAGGTACTCACATCATCCAGATATTGTAAAAAATGATGTCATAATATAATGTATATATTCATATATATAAATATATAAAATCATAATATAAAAATAATAAATCATTAAACATTACTAAAATATTGCAGACTACAAAAAGTCTATTGGCAAACTGACAGCTATGCATCACCAATTATTCTATTATTCTACTTTAGGAAGCTGCTAGGTACAATCTTATCTGGAACTCACTTGTAAGCACAAAGCTGATTTTTTGTGATAATATTGTTAGAGAAAATAGCGGGCAAAACTCATGAGTTGTAAGTAACTCAGCAAACTCCTAGCTATATATAAAATACCAAGTGCTGTTACTGGCCTCATCTCTTTCTAGGAGTGCATCAAAAATAATTCCTGAAAATTACCAGCCTGCTATATATTCTAAAAACTTAAAAAAAAACCCCAACTTATTTTTTCAGCTCTCCCCTCTTACCCATCCCAAACAAAACACCTATTTAGAAAGAAAACTGTGCAATGATTTAATATGCAAGATAGTCACCTATACAAATAGGAAACTGAATTATTTGGACTTAGTATTCAAGAAACTCTCTGACATCTGGAGCATTTTTAATTACAGATGAATCTGAAGTTAAAATGAAGCACAAGGTGCCCAACCCTGCACTCAGATCCAGGGAGGGACACGCTAATTCCCAATGCTGACCCCAAACACTCCAAAGGCAATAGCCACGGCTACTCATGGCTACTCAGCCACGTCTGTATAGATCCAGCTACATGCTTGGGTGACAGAGTGACAAGGGAAATGTTAAATGCATCTAAAGCCACAAAATGGAGTCTTTATACGAAGAGCTAATCAGATTTTTATGCTCCAAAATTAAAAAAGCCAACATTCCTGCAACACAGTCTAGCACCCTGGTATCTCTTTCTTCTCACAACACAATTCTGCATAAAACCAGACTGATTAGTTACCAAGACTGAATTAAGACAAACTGCCTCACCTCAACATCATGTAATGAGAAAGTCTTTACACATCAGGCAGAGAAAGAATGGAAAAATTACGTATACCTTTTATGTGTGCAATGCTGGATGGAATAAAGCTTAAATTTACAAAAAGGTATTTTAAACTAAAATTTATTTGCATTCCTCTACAGAGCTGCTAGAAGGGGTGTCCAGTGCCACAACACTGGTACTGTTGTGTTTCACTAGTGCGTGAAGTGAAAACAACAGGACACGGAGCTCTCCTTGGCTGATACTGGATGAGCAGCCACGAAAGCAACATTTGCCCCCAGCAACAGCTGCTAACATATGAGGTAGCAACAGGATGAGGGGGGAACAGTTTTAAACTGAAAGAGCAGAGATTTAGATGAGATATTAGGAAGAAATTCTTTGCTGTGAGGGGGGTGAGCCCCTGGCCCAGGTTGCCCAGAGAAGCTGTGGCTGCCCCATCCCTGGAGGGGTTCAAGGCCAGGCTGGACGGGGCTTGGAGCAACCTGGTCTGGTGGGAGGTGTGGGGTGGGACAGGGTGGGCTTTGAATTCCCTTACAACCCAAACCATTCTGTGATTCTAAGTGTGTTTACTGCATGGCTGATACGAACAAGCAGCCTAACATCCACCACACAAAGCAGCCAACAACCACAAAACAACTGCTGCCAGCAGATGCCACGCTAGAAAAAGTCAATGCATATGCAACACACTCTAAGAAACCTGTACTCTCAGCTCATAGGACCGTTTGCAAATAAGGTGTTACTATATAAATCAGATTCATGTTCAGGAAAAGGAAATTTTGATGAAGAATAAAGACACTCTGAAGATTCTTATTCTACTTTGTACTTTTCTCTCTACTGAAAACTGCATCACTGAAACATACAGGCATGTTGCAACAGATTCCTGGTAAACTGCCTTTGGGCATGACAGCTCATACGTGGTTTGTCTTCAGTGAGTAATTTCAAGAAAAAAAAAAAAATCAGCATGTATAAGGGGATCTGCATTTAAAAAATAAATAAATTCAACAGGAAGAAAAGAAATAGGGCTTGTAGAAATGACATCCACCCTGGAAGGTTTTCCCTCACACTGCATGCTTTGACCTACACGATATCAAGAGTCGCAGCGCAGGAGTGACTTTCAGTCCAGACAAGCTTTTCTAATACCGTAACCCCGACTTGTTGTGTCTAGGTCCTAGAATTCTGCTGTTCCTTTTTGGGGTTTTTAAAATCCAAACTAAAAAAAAACTTGCAGAGACCCAGACACCCTTAGTAACAATACATAGCAAACTTCAACAGGAAATAAAATGTTTTGTTCAAAAAATATCATGAATGCATTTCATTATACCAATGGCTTACTTTTCTGGTTTTTAAACAAATATCCTGAAAATATTTTAAGCTCTGCATAACTTAACAGCAGCAAGTAATAGATGTGATCTTTACACTTTACTCCTTTAAAGGAGAAACTTTATAATGAAAAACAAGCAATTAGCCATTCTTACTCTGATTTGATTTCGCAGCTGCTCTGCCTCCTGCCGTAACTGTTCCAGCTCACTCATCTTCTTCAGTCTCTACTTCTCACACTCCACTGGTGAAGAAAACCTGCCAATAAGAGGGAAGAAAAATAAGTTTCAGTATCACTTTCTCCTCTTTAAAAAACAAAACAATAAACCCCCTGAACCTATATATATATATATTCTGCCTTTAGCAAGGTTTCCAAGTAGATACTCCCTTTAGTGCACTGCCTAATAAATTTGGCAAGACCTAAGTTATTTCAATTCTTGAATTACCACAGAAAGCAGAATTAAATGAAGTATATTCTGAATAGAGAAGCAAACATCAACAGAACCACCCACTGTACTTTAAAATACTGTCACTGAACGCATTTTTAGTGCCACTCTTCTCACCCACCCAGAAACCTCTTCAGTCTTCACCCCAAGATGGCAACAGAGAGCAGAGCCTGCAGCGGTCACCCTCCAGATTTACCTTGGAGCTCAGCATCCGTCCATCCAATCAACAGCAACCAATATCATACAAGCACCTCTGCGATACAATACTATACATACAATCCATAGCATACAAGCACCTTTGCATGTGACATCCAAGGCAGGTTTCATTTTAACTAAAGATGAAAATTTTAAATCCTAGACTGCAGCCGAAATAGCAGCTTTTCTACAACTTTTTTGTCGCTTTTTTTTTTTGGATGTTTTCATTTCAAAAGCACCCACTCAGTGAGAAGGGATAGTAAAGACCGAACCACCCTAAAAGCATTCTCATGCTGGTAGAGCCCGCAGAAGCCTAAAGAAGTTCTCATCTGAATAAACCTTAATAAAAAGATCAATAAAGAGTATGACCACACGCAAGCAGGCTTTCAGGTTAGTCCTTTATTTCAGTCAGATTTTTGCATCTGTTCTCTTCAGCGTGTTGAACAGTTTCCTTAGATCAATTTTCTTCTTTATCCCTTAAAGTTCTATTCACATACACCTCACAATATCCACATCCTTGCAGTGAAAGTAAAGCAAGCGAGTAGCTTGCTCAGGAACAAGGCAGGCACTTGTTTGTATTATTTCATGATAGAAAAAGCACACCAGAAAGGTGGCGGTGGTGGTCCCACTACATTATCTCAAAAGCCCAAAATACTTCTAGCTTATAAAAGAAATATGAAAGTCTGCTTAAAGACTGCTACTCACTAAATGAAAACTGAGGGAGGAAGAAAAAGAAGTGAGGAGAAGAACCTATTCAAGGCATTATTCTAAGCTTTTTATTGAAGTACGAGAGACAGCAGTTCCCCCCAGTTTAAGTCCATTGAAAAATGGCTAAAAAACAGGGGAAGAAAGGTCGGTGTGTCTGGGAAGTTGTAGACCTCTAGGGACATCTCTTTATTTGGTCTCACCACTGCCTCTTCAGTAGCGACATGCTCTAGAAGACAGACTCTGGAAGGCTTTTTTCCATCTATAAAACACAACGCTTCCTATATGGAAAGAGTGAAAGGTTTTGGTTCAAAGTAACTTACTAATAAGATAATCACCTTTGGACTAGCATCTTGCACAAGTGTTTGAGAGCAACAGAAGTTCTTGCTACTCAAGAAGCAAAGTGTATCATCATTAATTATCCATCTAATCTTTTTTTTCTTTCAAGCCAACCCTCCATGATTTCCACAGATACCACTGCAAAGTCCATTTCAGAATAAACCCACAATAATAAACAGATTGGATCATCTCCAAATCAAAATAAACCCTAATCCATAAAAGCACATTGGTGACTTAGAAGATCTAACTAATATTTTCATCTATACACAAGGAAACTATGAAGGTCACACCTTCCCCCTCATTAAACCTATGTTCTGTTCAACTACAAAGACACTACAATCCATGTGCAAATATTCTAAGAGACTACTTTATTTGCTATCATCTTCCTGTTTCAGAAGCCCAGACTATTTAATATTGCTTAATGCATAGCAGGCATAAATCAGAAGCCATCAACACTAATGTCCAACTTAAAAAATCAAGCATTAAAACCTGCAATCCCTGCATGCTGATCACATGCCTTTATAGTCTTTGAAGATTTTTTACAAAATATTTGATTGGAATACTACACCTCTGTGAAATATAGCCCCACCTTCAGTTCTGACAGTGTCAAATTATCCTTTAAAAATGTTTTTCTTTTTTTTTTTTCCCTCTAGAATCTACACAAAGGTAACACAGCCAAAACAACGGACTCAAATGTCTGAAGCAAGCCAGCCATGGTATCTGCCAATGTTTCAGCCGTGTCGCATGCTATTTTTAACAGAAGATAAAGATTCCTAACAGAGAAGTTGATGTATGTCTAATTTTCTGAGAAGTCAGCTTCTGCCCTGTGCCGTGCCACACACTTCAGTCCTCTGTAAACAGTATACTTCAAGACAGAGAATGATTGATGATAAAGCAAATGACATTACTATTCAACTGGAAGCACGCATGGCTGGTCATGAGTAGCTAAAGTCAGGCCATTTTTTTTATTGATAAGTAAAACTATGAGCATATTAGAAAATTAGCTGTAGCCTTGCACCAGCACTCAAAGCCCATCAATGACCATGCTGCGCTTCAACCATAAAGTCAGTGTTAATGACTTTAATGTCATTCTTGTCAGTACTGTTCATCATTAATGCCATTTCTGGACCAAGCTGCACCAGCAGCTAAACAGCTGTTAAATTGAACAGCTTTAAATTGTGTTCTACCTGTACAAGTTCCTATAGACACAATCCAGCTTCAGAAGCCTTCTCACCCACCCACCTTTGGGCTTAAAAATCAATTCCTAAGTGAATTAAAGGACAATGATATTTCATACTTTTATGAAAGAATTAAAATTTTTTTGGATGAAGAGTCCTAGCAACATCAGGATGTTCTTAATTTGTAAGGTCGTTGGCATTATTGCTCAGCAGAAATGTATCAGTGGTTCAAGGTCAAGCTATACATCAGCAAATGGAACGGCCTACGAGCCAGTACGAATTTCTACAAAATCTGGATTCTTTTTAGAACTGGATTACTCCAGCTTTAAGTATTACAGTTCCTTTCCAGTAGGCAGCAGCTGAATAGCAAACAGAGATATTCCTAAGCTATATATAAACACCGGGATACTACAGTAAACAAACGAAGTGCAGAGTTTAATGGTTAAACTGAAGCGTATCCAACGCTCTGCTGCCTGCAGCTCCCACTGCGACCGCTCGTGTTTGGATAATCATCCCCCATAAAGTATTTCACAGAACATTATCAAGTTGCTTCCACATGGGATATTTCATTTTTTTAAGCCCTATTTCAAGGTGCCCACAGGAAATTACAGAAACTGAGTGGGGAGAGTGGAAGCTCTCACGGATGCTGTTCCAAAGTCACATGAACTCCACACGCAGCATCTCTAACTCCAGTCAAACTGTGTGAACGCCCCACTGATGCCACACTCACGGCAGCAACACAGGAAGGTAAGTGCATGCTTGGAATTTGTGCACGCCATGTAATGCTTCTGATCTACAGTGAGGCGGTTAAAGGAGAGGAAAAGAGGAGAAGCCATAGCCAACATGTAGTTATGTGTGCAGACCATTATCCAGACTAGATTTACTTGCTGTAATACTGTTTTTAAGCGTACCAGCAAGGCGGCTGGCGAAGCACAGCAAGGACACAGAATGGAGGTGGCCGGCAGCAATGGCAGAGGCTGCTTCCAATGAACCTGTCCTCAGTGCGGACAAGCAGGTCACCACCACAACCCAGAAGCGTGCCATTTCCCGACGCTACCCCTCATCAGATAAAAAACACCAGCTTTTTGTCAGATAAAATGCTGGGACTGCTTTCACAGGGCTTACAGGGATTGAAAAGAACAGAGGCGATCCCTGTATTGCAAATTTTTCCTCATATAACAAATTGATGAAAACCTCAGTGGATTCAACTCCAACCTATACTAGGTTACGAAGGCCACATGCCTCTTCATTCTCCTCTCCAGGAAGATCAAAATACCACAGCCGGGAGGGAGCACTGCTCCACAGCCTGGAAGATGCTTTATTCCACGTGTGAAGTTCCCCAGGAGCCCAGCTGAATGACACTCAGCTGTGCGTGCAGAGAAGCCATCGGCTCCTGCACCTCCATGGGCAGAATGAGAGTCAGGATTCCTCCTGCCATCTCAGGAGACTGGAGGCAACATAATGTCTACCTGACTTACTAATATTTTTAATAAGCGTTCAGTTAGAGGAAAAAATATTCTGAGTTACCTTAGATGCAGAATCCTAGCAGTATGTGCTTTTCAACACTCACAGGTAGAAACCCTGATGAAGCACCAGATGCTTCTCTTCAAACGCAATTCACCATGTCCTATGAATAATATAATTTGCTATGGCAAAGAGGCCTTGAGGGGATGCGCAACAGGAAGGCGAAGAACTTTTTAATGCTGTAGGTAGCCAGGGGGTGTTCCACGGCGGGACACCCAAGCGCTGAGGAAACGGGGTCAAGGAGAAGAGCTGCTTCCCACCAGCAGCCGCACAGGGAGCTCGCTGCGAGCAGGAACTCCTGTCTAACGGAGGCAGTGCATCTTTGCCCTCATAAAAGCAATGTCATTTGTAGGCTGAACTGTACCTCTGTGCAATTCTTCCTCAGCGGACTTGTACGAGTGAATTTACTGATACCAAAATAAAGTGCCTCCCAAGGCAAAATAATTAACTAAGTCAAATTCCACGGCATATTTAGCGTCAAGAAAGCCACTGGCAGGCTTGAGTGCTCCAGAGATAAATTATCCCTTACACTACTCCTGATTCAGTAGCAGCATCATTTGCTGAGAGTTTAATTCTTCATTATACAGGCAGGCAGTGACAAATTACCACAGGTCCTTGTCTTGAAAGTACTTTCTCTGCAACCTGTGGAGAAACCTCAGCTGATTCCCGTGTAAAGTCACCA
>VXBO01007878.1:501704-512776 GCA_013400135.1 Rhinoptilus africanus | reverse complement strand
ATGAGTAGAGAAGTGTCCATAGGCCCCTCCCCACCACAATGCATTGCTATTTTTGTGCCAAATATACAGAGATTAAAGGGACTGCAGCAAGAACAGTCTGTCTGACTGGATCCTTAAGAGCTATCGACTAAATTATTTAGGCAAGAACTTTATTTTGTATCAAAAAAATCAGAGTGCTTACCTATAGATATAAACCTCAGATTTTCAACTCATGCGCAGTAAGATCTCACAGCAGAGGAAGAGAGGAGGTTTCACATGGCTTTCGTGTGATCATCCCTACCAGTGATGACACAGGTGGCTAAACATAAGGAATGCTAACTATAGCGCTTTACTAATTATAGGGAAAAGACACCAAGAAATACTCAAGGGAGCTATATTGGTAACTCACACACATTCAGGTTTCAGTCCAAAAAACCTTTCTATGTTGAAGTCGCTTGTGTGAAGTTCCTGCTTGTCCCTGTGACTGGCTCAGTCTAATATTTTATGTATTTGGGACGTGCCAAAGAGTTTTTGATAAAACATTTCCTCATTTATTGACACTAATCAAGTCTTTGGGCAGCTTTGCCCACTCACTAATGTCTCCCCAAAGCCATGAATAGAGAAGAAAAACAGAGGAGGTTTTATTTCTTACAGCTTGAAGGGAATGGATGTGACACATTCAAGAACGGTTCAAAAATCTATGAACTCTGATAGAGTGGACAAAGCCTTACATAAAGTAAAATCTCTGCCTGCACAATGGCCATTTAAAGTAAACACATTAATGCTATACCGTAGTTACATACCTTCATATATAAAAAGTATTTCAGCTGGAGATTTACATAATATATTTACTACAGTAGAGCTGTTTGAGGACCACACACACGCTCAGCTCTCCACTGAGAAAAATTAAACATTTAATGCCTTTCTTTACTGCACCTTGGCCCTGTGTTGTCTCTCCTGTTTCACAAAGAGACCTTACCAGCTATTCATTTTCCCAAGAATTCTTTGTTCTGCTTTGTAGCTGTGCATCAATAAACAAAAGACGACAAAGCAAGGAGCTTTTATATTGGTCAACCAATACTTAAATCCGAACAGAGAGAGGCGTAAGTTGAAATAACAGTATATAAGGACTGTAATTGTGCCATTGTATACCTTGCTATTTCTTCCTCTCAGAACTCTTCAGTGCGTCTCCTTCCCTTCTGTATCTTTAACATATACTTTTGTGGGGTGCATTAGTTGTAGAATGTCTTTGGATATTTCAGGAAAGAAAGAGAATAATCATAGAATCGGTGAGGTTGGAAGGGACCTTTAAGATCACCAAGTCCAACCATTAACCTACCTTGACAAAAACCACTTCTAAAGCATGTCCCTAAGTACCACATCTACCCTTTTCTTAAACACCTCCAGGGATGGTGAATCCACCACCTCCCTGGGCAGCCTATTCCAATGTTTAATAACCCTTTCGGTGTAAAATGGTTAATTTTAAAAAAATATTGTTACCATTTAGAAAATAAGCTCGGAAATCCTAACCGAAACCATTCCTTAAGATTTTTAGATTTTCTTTTAGTGAGAGGGAATTAATTCGATTCCCATGCCCCCGGGCAGGCGTCGAGGCGAGTTGTCCCATGCCGGGGGCCGCGGGCTCCCCAAGAAGAAAACAGGAAGCAGCCTGGGTGTGACCCTGCCGCTGAGGTCAGCGCTATTGTTGCACTTCTGCACATTTTGGAAGTGTTTTAAAGTGATATGTCTCCAGTATAGCTTCGGTACAAAAACAGGAAACAATCAACCAACGCCTCTCGAGAGGAAGGGTATGAGCAGAACTTGTTTAAACACCCATTTCTCCAACAGATGCCATCCCCAATTTTAAGGAACCCATGAATGTATGTGCTCGAAATGGCATGTATGGCGGGAAAGGAGGGGTCATGGAGGAGACCCACGAGCAAACAACAAAGGAGTGGGATGGGACCATAGTTTTGCCTCCTGGTGTGCCAACCCCAGGGAACAGAACCCCACCCACCAACCCCACAGCAGAAGCAGTTTCAAGCCAACAACATCGCTCCTTCCTTCCACTGCTGAAAACACCTCGCACCCCTCCACATCAGAAAGAAGAGAAACACGTGCCACTTCATATACACATAACGACTTGGCTTGTGATTGCAGTGTGACTTTGAAATACAGCCTACCACAGAAAAACGTTTGTATTTACCGCCAGTAACTACTGGGAGGTATCCACAGAAGCAATGGGAGTCAGACAAATCTGTGTTCACCTTCAGTACTGAAAGAGAGAGCAAACCTGGGCGGCAATCACATCCCCACACCTCTCTGCCTCCATCTCTGCTTCGATTACGGTTGCCATGGAAGACAAACAGACCCAACAAACACCGACCTTGTTCACAGCACTCACAAAAGAGACAAAGGAAATCACAGTTTAGAAATTACAGTGAAATAATTCTTATTAAGTGTAGTAATAAAAAACGATCAGTGACTTTAGGCTTTTACCCTTCTTTTGATGGCTGGACTTGATGATACGAAAGGTCCCTTACAATCTAGATAACTCTGTGATTTTATGATTTTTATACAACAAGCTGACAGTTCACCAGGCTGGTGTCTTAAACTCAGAGACATGAGAGTTTATTTCTAAAACAGAACTTGAAGTTTAAGCCAAGTACATTCGCAAAACACGTACAGAAAGCCCCTATTCCTCTTTGCCCACACACGCACACGACTCTAGAAAAAAACCCAAGAAATTCAGTGTTAAGCACAAGGCTGAAAAAAGCACAGGAAGGAAAGAATTTTTAAAAGTCATGAATATTTCACAGTCCAAAACAGAGATTTTTCCAAAAGTAACATTCTTGCATCTTATATTCATGGTGTTCTTTTCCAGGTCAAAATATTTTGGTACGTAAGCACAGATTTATTTTTATCACACTCTCTGCAAACAGAACTTCATGTGAAATTAAAGCTATGTTGTTTTCTGTGACTACAATAATGATTCTCCAGTGAAAATCTGGTTCACTGACCAGAGGACACTCCATCACTGAGCAAATTATTGGCTTTGCAATTGAAAACATGAAAGAAATGGCAAGAAAAATCTTAAGGAAGCAAAAAGATATAACCCTAAGTAACAAGACAGATATGGTTCCAGTTCAGTTTCTTCCTTGAGGACAGACAGGTGGACACACACACACACCCCGGGTGAGCTGCTGTACTACTTTATTTGCCTCTTCAAATATCCAGCTATACCCAGAAGGTATTCTAATAAGTTTTGCTATGAAAAGTAGAGTGACATTTCAAAGTCAATTTGAAAGACCACTCACATTTAAATCCATGGTTAAACAAGTTTGACTGTTGATTTTTTGAAGGGGCTGGGACACTGGTATTTACTGAAGTGGCACAGTACCCTGCTATCTTGTAGGGCTGAGCAGCATTATACATATAAAATCTGGTCTGGCACCTACATGCACAGAAGATTACTCAAGCAGCCTCCTGTTCTCTGAGAGCGTGTAGACCACACGGTCTGCATAAAAGGCACTAAACACAGAAAATTTTAGGTTTAAAGTCACTGGAGAAGATACACATTAAGAGAAACCAATACTGTCTACAGGAAAAGTGCCTAGATTCAACTACGATGACTATTCACTCAACTGAAATGACTTCTAGCCCACAGTTTTTGAAAGTGGAGCGTTCTTACACACTTCAGGATCAGAAAGCCCAGCAGTACCAGTTACACACACACATTGCATCCTTTCAAATGTATCACCAGCTTGGGGGGAAAAAAAAATAAAAAAGGCATTTGATCTATACATAGTCTTCATCATCCCTCCCTCCTCCCCACCATTCAGCACCACACACATACTCCCTTGGTACCAAAGTTACAGCGCAGCATTATGCAGTTCACATAATTATGCAGCTGTAACATTTAGCATACAGCTGTACCCTTTCAGAAGAAAACAAGGGAATATAAACATTTGCTTTTTTTATACCGATTATCCAAAGATCAGATAAAACTACTGTCCTCAGGTCTAATTTTAATTTTGCTTTTGGTTCACAATACATTTCTGGTCAATTATTTGTGATCCTAAGCCACAAAAATTAAGTCCTCTTCCAGACTTCAGGCTACTTTAGTAGGTTTCTTCTAGGTTTTTGGTTTTTTTTTTGAGATGCGTATTATCATAGGCCTTAAAAAAAAAACCCAACTATCAAAACAACTCACTTTACAGTGAGTTGATTCAATGAATGATTAGAAATCCCATACTGGAAAGCGAAACCCCTAAGTACTGATTTTCACCCCTACTAATGCTAAGTACGGGATGAGAGCACACAGGCTGTGTCACTACCTTGTGTGACAAGACTGATACAACTAATCTATACTCTTTTGAATTGCCTCTTGATGTTTGTCATGCAGTATTGCCTGTTTTCAAATGGTCACTTACTAAAAAAGAAACTACACTGAGTATGTAAAGAAGATGTTATGTTAAAGCAATATGTATCACTGTGCTTCTAACTACCTTCACACTTGCAGGGTTCTCAAAATGAAGGCTGTCTTTATAGTAGTATTTTTAACATGCTGATTATATCTAGCAAAAAGCTTTTAGGCAAGATAGAAACCTTTCTTATAAATGAACCTATCTAGATAAAGCTTCCATTATTTAAAAGGAAGTTGTAAATTAAACTTGTGATTCATTATTTTTCAGGCCTTTACAATGCATTAAAATCCAAATGGATTTATCACAGAATTGCCAAGGTTGGAAGGGACCTCTCAGATCATCTTCTCCAACCATCAACCTAACTTTGAAAAAAACCACCTCAATAGCTGAAAAAAGTAAGATATATATACAGATATATATTTTCAGGTCACATAAACGTATAGGTTATAGTGGCCAAAAGTCAGAAGTTACCTACCTGGCTATTGTAAGGAAAATAACCTCAGATGAAGTTTCCAACTGAAGAGAATGGAAGAGAAATAAAATGCTGAAGGAAAAAAGTACAATAATCCACTAGAGGCAGTCTTCCCTAAAGTGTCTTTTTTTTTTTTAATATGAGAACTTTTCTATGGAAATGTGACACTTACAAGGTTATAAATAGCAGAATCCCCCTGTGGAGACAAAAGCTGAGGTTCCAGACAGGAATGTATTTGCCAGGCACCGTGGCCACAGGAGAGCCCGTGGCCCCACATGCTGGAGGTCACCTCTCCCATCCACTGAAACTTCTCTCCGTGAAAATACCTCCTACGGCTCTCAGCAAAGTGAGCTGAGTCAAGAGCAGCACCTCTGCTCCCAGCCTTCACCACAGAGCAGACACTGTTCTACTAAGTCTTTTGGTTTAACATTTTGGGATATGCATGCTATCATTTTGGAGTCAACTGTTACTGAAAGATTGGTAAAAATGACTAAATATCCTTAAACTCCTGCCTCCAGAAGCTAAGCACAACGGTGTCCAACTCAACGAAAAGGCAAACTCTGGCCATACCAACGAAACTCTTAAGCAATTTAACTGTTTGCTCAGGACGTTAGCTTTCAGCTGTCCTCTTATCACAGTTATAGGAAGGTCTGCGATTCAGGGCCACAAGGTTTCTGTAGAGATTCAGAACAGAAAATTGCTCAAGCTTCTGAAGCAACACCACTAAGAAAAGTCAATTCTCTTTTCTTCATTTCATTCCTTTCCAAAGCATGTGTTTGGCTCTTGATGCCCACCATCAAAACTTGTAACAAACTATAACAGGTAAGAGGAAAAAAATTAAACCAACCCTTAATGACTTCCTTTCTCCAGCTCCCTGACCTTCCCAATTAGCTACTTTTTCCTGAAGTCTGGGGAACAGCAACATACGCATTTGTAGCACGTCCACTTCGGACTTGTATTGCATTTTTATCCTGCTGTACAAAAAAAAAACTAACTCGCCTCCCTCTTTTGGGTTGCTTCTAAGACAAAAGAGGAGTTTCTCCTTTTCTGTTGCGTATCTTGGAGATGAAGGGTGGGTTTGTAGCACCCAAACCAGTAGAGTTCTACTTCCTGGCCACCTCATTCTCCATACTGTTTTTTATTTAGACATCTTGTATCCAAACTACTAGAAAGAGCAACCACAATGGAGAAGTTTCTTGCCCCAAAAGCATTAGTCAGTAAAAATTAAAAAGAAGCATTTAATAGCCTATAAAATGCTTTGATGCTTCCCCGTGGACCACCGCTCATTCCCCCTAAAGCTGTCAGGAGCACCCAGCATCCCTGCTGTGTCCTTCGACCCATCCCATGGAAGGATAACAGCAGCATTATTAGTTTCTTGGAACTCTAGGGCATCTGGACCTAATGTCTTCTTGCAAACTTCGCTGTGACATTTTTTGAACTCTGACTATTGTACTCAATGGTTGAGTTTGCCACAAACCTTGATTAGCTCTTCCACTTCCTCTGCCTCCCACCACCAACACGCAGGCGTAAAGAGAAGGATGCCCGTCCGCATTCTCACACAGCAACACAAGGCAAATACATTTGCTTAAACCTAACTTATTATTTTAGGGGGGGAAAAGCGTTTATAGAGTAAGCCTACCTAAAACCTAATATAACACAGACTTGTTAATTTTTTAGTACCCTGACATGACATCACACTGTCAAAATCTTTAAGTCAAATCACCAAAACTGATCAAAGTCACTAGATACACACTGAGGCTCCACATTTACAGTGTGTTAAACCAGATTTTGACAAGCATAGCATCTATATATGCAATCTGAGTATTTCTTTCAGCTCAGTAACAACTAAGCCCAATTTAAAATCAAGAACCTGAAGGAAGGTAAATATCTTCCTTTTGCAAACTAGGGATAAAATTGGTTTACACAAACAGTCACTTAAAGCAACTGGTCATGACAGGAAGGGTCACCAGAAAAATACTTTGTTCAAATATTTCTTTTAATCAGATCAATTTTAAATTGTTTTAACAACAGATTGTGAATAAGCATCTTCCAATTTAATGCAACACTTTAAGTGCGTACAAATACCACATAAATTGCATTTTTATATATATGAAGTGACACAAGTGCAATTTATGTCAGAAATAATTAGTACAGTAAAAAATATATATACACACAACAAAAACTGACACAAAAATGAGCCCAAGAAAAAACAAGTCATCAAGTTATGCTGAAACTGGTTGGGTGCTCTGTGCTAGACTAGATACCGACCACCTGAACTAGCAACTGCACCACAAACACAAACCAAACGGGTCCAAGAGCTCCCATCACTGACTCTGAGGACGTTATTTGTTCTTGTTGAAGCCACCCAGCCAGTCACCCAGAGCAGCTCCAAGATCTTCCATCTCATTTAAGAAACACATTTAGTCCTAGGATAGATTTGATGATTTTATTTTGTTCCCCTCCTCCCCATTTGAAAATTAAAATCTTACAAACAATTTTAATGTGAACATTACTCAGCTCTTTTAATGTTTCAAAACAGAAGGATTCACAATGACTCAAACACTTGGCTTACATTGAAAATCCATATGATTAATATTTGTCTGAGACCTAACACAAGAAGGTGGGGAATGCTACAGTTTCTGCAAATTGGCAAAACCTATTTTGCCTCCAAACAGCTAATTTTATGTAACTGAAAGTGCCTTTTGCTCTACATTAGTCAGGCACTTCTATCTTTCCCCTCCTTCCCAGTTTAAGTCCTTTCATAAGGCAACAGAGCGCAAGAGCTATAGTAAGTGAATCAGAGTTTGGTTTACTGCATGTCAGCATTTCTCATGCTTTTGGAAGCTGATACATTTTAAAGGAAATGAAACTGTCTTCACCTAACAGCATCACTATTTGCTAGTCAATGTGCACCTCTATTTGTTTTAATTCTGTTTTTTATAAACCTTCAGCTCCATTCTCATTCATCTTCTCACCATGGTATTTCCCCACGTTAACTGCAGCAATACATAATAATCAGAATATCAAGCATCATTGATGGCATCCAAGCTGAGGCCCATTCAATATATTACGTTCACTTCCTGGTCTTTCCTTTCAGGCTTTTTGCAAAGATGGACCATTTCATCGTTTGCACACTGCTGAACACATTCACACAACCATACACAGCACAGATTTCTTTTTAATTAAAGCTGCAGCACTGCCTCGTGGTATCTAGAAAGCTCCGTGCAGCGCTCTGCCCTAGTATCAGATATCAAACCACAACCTTAAGAGAAGAGCATACGTTCATGTTTTTCGTGATAATTTGCTTTAGTTCTGTTTAGCATCTTTCACATAAATTCTATTACAAAACACTCAGTTGCAAAACACAGAGGTTTCACACGAGAACAAAACAATAACAACTAAATTTAATTACACACTTCAGAAGATGAACTAAGAGACAGGTCTGCATCCAATTACAGGAGAGAAAAATTTTGGTGAAATTTAAAAAATATTTTCTTGATTAACAATACTATGCATACTTTCTAAATGGCAAGTTCCAGGCACTTGGGAATTGCATGAATCTGAGCATCGATATTCTCAGACAGCATTAAGTACAAAACACAACCACTGCATTATCATTGTCCCTCGGTATTTACATCCCATGAGCAAGCGTTGCCCATCAAGCTTAGAGACCATTTCTTACTGGTTTGATGAGACCTTTTAAAATGACTCCTGAGATAAAAAAAAAAGTAGTAAATCAAATGATCCTGTTTTCAGTGACACAACAGCGTTAATTTATGACTCTGGCAGAGAAAACAGTAAGAGAGGAAGATCTGCTGAGATATGTGTATTGTGGGTTGGTTTTTTTTTTAATTTCTTATTTCACCTTCAAAATCTTATATTCATAAATTTTGTGGCGTCTTTAGTGTTCTAGGAGAGAACTATGCACAGATCTGTATTCAAAATTATTTTTGCAAGGTTACCTAATGAGGTTTTTGAGTCCCAGTTTTTTCTTTACAAATTGATTGGAAAACCAAAATACTTGCACAAATTAAACACTAGGTATATTAGTATTCAACTATGCAACATAAAGATATAATTGAAACTTTCATTATCCAGCATAAACATAACAGATGACATTCATAGCCATCAATCTTCTACTTAAGATCTCAATGACCTGAGCAGTTGAACGAGACCAACTTTTCAAGCACTGGGGAAAGGGCTGAAGGAGAGAGCGAGCAGCAGCTATTTGCTGTAGCACTTTAACAATACAGAAAAAGGCATCCCTGTAACCTAAAACTCAAATTTTTCATGATTAACAGATGAAAGATTATTATTACTATTACATCCTTTGTTCTCAACATACTAAAATCCATGTAACTCCTCCACACTATCCACTGTAAAAACGGCCAATTGCAAAGAAATAATACATAATTCAATATTGCCTGTATTTCGCCATATTAGACACACAGTGAGACATAACCATATATTTATGATCTCTTTCTTTTCCTAAGCCCTCTTCTTCCAAGATAAAATCAGTCTGTTCTTTGGAAGCACAAATTAACTTCACCACAGCTATTGTGCTGAAGAATCACAAACAAACATTGCAAAAACCCACTGAAGGTTCCCACCCCATTAAAAGACTTTCAGGATTGTAAGGGTTTGTCATGTGGTTTGTTTGATTTTAATTTGTTGATATAGTTATTATTCCTGTTAATGTTACTTCAGACTTCCCCCAAATCTAACCAGTAATTACAACTACTAGATCTATCACTTAACTGTCAGATTAGTGACCATCTTTTACGTCACTTCCTAGTAGAAGGCAAAGAAGCTTTAGGTTTTCCTCTGCACACTCCAATGACTCTGCAGGCTCCTGTCCCCCCATATTCCCACTACTCCCCACAAGAACTACCAAAACAATATGAAATTCCGGAAAGCACATCAAACACTCTTGCAGTTAGCTCCGAAGGTGAAGGATGGCAATCCCTACAAACCAGAACGAGCGTGTGCTGACAACTGGTAAAAGCTGAAAAGCACCCGGATCCCAGTGAGGAACTGCTTCTCACCCAGCAATCGCTCTCACCGCGCCGTTCAGAGAGTAGAAAATGGACAAAACACCTCTCAAAGCAGAGACCAAGCTAGAACACAGAACTCCACTGAATACATAACCCTGCCAGACTCCAAAACTCCAGTTTTCATCTCTCCCGATGCTTTTATAGTGGGTCTTAGAGGCTGCTTACTCATCTCTCCTCTCCTCCCTTCTTTTCCCAATATCCTCTACCTAGCAAAGAATAGCTACTATTCCAGTGTTTCACAAATTGAATATATATAATCAAGATAAACTCTAAGCAATTTTTTTCCCCAACTCATACTGAGCTTTGAGACTTGCTGTGCTCTTATTTCAGAACTGAAAACCCACATTGAAAATCATGTATTTTCCAAGCTGCAATAACGAGTCTAATGGAAGATAACACGTCTAGTCGCAAACTGTCTAATTAACAGGAAGGAACAGATCGGAGGCATATTTTACAGTAGCTCAGATAATATTACAGAATAGACTAAACTTGTTGTCTACCAGATTTCCAAATTAAAAGTTGAAAAAGCCGGTAACCTCAGCAAGAAGTGCAAATAAAAATTAAAAAGGTGGCAGGCGGATTCTGCAAAAGAAATCTGGATGCGGAAACCAGCAATACCTACGAAGTGTGGCACAAAAAGCACCTAATGACTTTGCACTTTTCCTGAAGGCAGGGAGCACCTTCACACCCACCCCCGCCGCCCCGCTCAGGCGATGCACGTAAGCCCTTGCCACAAGACGAATTCAGGGCACGCCGAAGCCCAGGCGCGCTCTCGATAGGGACAGGAACACAAAGGACGGGAGGAGAGTTTCCCTGCGCATCCCACACACCCGGATCTTTCCTGTTGCTGCCAGCGGTGCAGCCCCACACCCGAGCGGCCAGGCCGGCGGGAGCGCTCCCCAGCCCCGCACAGGGGCCCGCCTCCCACCCGCAGCCCCAGCCCCCTGATTGCCGTCCCTTGGCCCCCCCCGGCCCGAAGGGGCACGGCGGCCGCCGGAGGTCTCTCTGCCGCCCACGGCCGCTCTCAGCCGGCAGCGGCGGGGCTGGAGGCCCGGCGGGCTCCCTTCGGCGGAACCCAGGCGGACCCGAGGTGGGGGCGCGGCTCGGTGCCGCCGACCCCACCACAAGCGGCCGTAACCG
>VXBO01007878.1:442150-501136 GCA_013400135.1 Rhinoptilus africanus | reverse complement strand
CACCGAGCCGCCGCCGCCTCCATGGCGCTCGGTCGCGGCGGGAGGAGCTCCTCCCCCTCCCGCATGGACCCAGCCAACGTGACGGGCCGTTGCCATGGCTGCGCAGCGCTGACGTCAGAGCGCTTAAAGAGACAGCGCCCCCGGAGGTGCTGGGGCGGGGCCGGGCCCCTCGGCCCGCGTTGGGTGTGGGGGAGCGCGGTGCGAGGGCCCGGCGGCGATGCCGTTCCCCCGAGGGCCCGCACTGCACGCAGGGCCCCTGCCCAGCCCGCGAGCACCGGGCTGCTCCTCGGCCGCCCCCCGAACGCGGGGGCCGCCGTGCCCCGGTCCTGCGGAGCCCCCGGGGAGGAGGGTGAGGGCCTGGCCGGGGGCACTGGGCTCTGGGTGAGGCCCCGAAGGCCACGTTTTGGGTAACCTCCCCGTGGGCAGCGGGTCTGAGCAGTGAAAGTCCCACCACAGCCCCAGCGCCCGGCAGGCTGTGGCGGTTCTCCGTCATTAGCAGCAATGCCCTGAACTCTTCAGGTCAGTAACGAGGCAGAAGTGATGAGCGTGAACAGGTACTCAGCTCTTCTTCACAAAGCTGCGATCCCGCATCCCTCCATGGCGCACCCATCCCCATCCCGACACGCGGAAAGCAGAAAGGCTACCAGAGCCTGACTGTATCAGTCTCCGTGCAGAGCTGCCTGCCCTCCCAGGGCCGATGCTCAAATCGCCATCAAATCGCCACACTACAACCACAGCCAGTGTGAAACCTGGGAATACACAGAACAGCTAATTCGTGGGATGCTCTGGCCACACCTTGCCCAAGCCCTGCCTGCTCTACTGACCCCGATGACGCAGGGACACCTCTGGGGAAGTCGCTGCCTCAGCACAGGGCGGCCCAGGTCAGGGCTCCGACACTAAAGATGGGACTCTGGCATCACCCACCTTCCCGGCATGGATCTGCCACACCATCACCACCACGAAGTCTCAAGGTTTTTGTAAAATATTTTGCACGAGTACCATAACTACCATGGGTAAAAGCCATCTTGGAGCTATCGGTGTGTTACTGATAAATGGCTCGGTATTAATGGTAGTATGTACTGGAACATACAGTCCGTACTGTAATGAAACAGCTCATCCCTCACCTTAAATCAGTTTTAAAAAACATTTGTGCACTTCCCTTTACTGACTCAAACCCATCATTTTAATAGCTTTGTCCTGGTTGCAAAGTCTACGTTGTGCTTTCCTGCACAGCAATACATCTGTCCTCCGTTGATCCAGAGGACAGATGTCAGTCAGCGATATGTTTACTTTGCATTTAATGAGTGATCACATAGCAAAAACCAACAAGGTATGGCGTGGATTTTGTTGGACCACACTTGATGAGGAAAAAACCTTTTCTCAGAGCCGCTGCATCACTGTCTAAGTCGCATAACTTTATAGAAGAGAGAAACTGGCACAAGGATAGTTGTCCCTTAAACTATGCTTGCTCCCTCTTTTTTTAGATTTTCTTAATGAAATATTTTCTTAATTTAATCTTCACATCTCCGAGTAGTGATTGCTGACAAGATACGGTCCCAGAATGAGCATGTCCTTTCTGATCTTCTGTTCTGAAACAGCTCTGGAAAATCCCATGCAGTAAGAAAAGCCCCAGGAAAGTTCAGATGGTGTTTAGGTAGTTACATATTATGAAATTATCGGTCTTTGTCCTTCCAGTGGAGCAAATTAAAACATTTTATAAAAAATTACATCATTTATCCTCATGACCCACTTGGGAGATGGGGAAGTTTCTTCTGCTGCAGACTGGGAAAATGAGGCGAGCAGGACAGGGCTCTCGGCAGGGGAGCTCCACTTGCAGGAGCAGCGGTGCTGGTCCAAGGCTCACAGCAAAGCCAAGTGTGCAGGGAAAAATATCTTTTCTTAGACCAACTGATAGAAAATAAAACAATTTGCCTATCCTTATAAAACTCATCTCACCTATTGTTCAGTCCCAATGAAACAGAAATCCCAGTCCTGCTACTGGCAATATTTCACAACCAGTTCTGCTCCTGATCACTGGTTTCATATGCCAAACCCTAGTCTGCAAAATCAGAGCTATCCCTAATGAAGCCAGTCTTATGCCAGTTCAGTAATACACTTTGTATTATTTCAGAATTTATAGAAGGAATCAATTTGTTCTGCAGGAAAAGAGAAATGTCAAGGTACGGTGCCAGATGATTTTTACAATCAATACTTAGATCAGTTTCTCTAACAGATTCTCTTTGAATTATGAGTTACTACAGCCAACGCAGCAACTTGGGTTTCTGATAGATTAAACGCTACTGGAGTCCCCCAGCGCTTGGATTCCTGCCCGATGAGGCTGAAACACCTCCAAAGGGAGAGATCTCCAGCGGAAGGGAACCTGTTTGGAGATTGTGCTGATTCAGCTGTAACCAAAAACCTCAGCCAAGATCCTTCCAGCAGCACCTGAAACACCCTTTTGAAGGAAATTTTGTGAAACACCGCGTGTTAGGACAGTGATCGGGTACTTGGGAGCAATGACACATTTTCTAAAAACTCCCCGGGTCTTGGCAGGGCCTGAGACCAAAAGGCAGAGAGATGGACAGGGACACGTATAATCTACATGGCTAAAAATACCGCTGAAGTCTCTGCATGGGTTTTCTTGGTTCCAGCGAAATGCAGAGTTCATTGTCAGCCTGGTACTTTCCGTGATCCAGAAAGCCCCCGCGTTTTATCAGCCCATTATCTAATTCCTTCCCAAAACACTTCAGGATATACATGAAGTAATCATGTTTGTTCAGCAGCCAAGTTAAAGCAAAAAAACCACCAAACCCCAGATAAGTGAGAGACAAAGATCCAGAGGGAATCCCCTCCGCTGGCTGGCCGAAATCACACCGCCCCTTTCAGTGACTTTAGGAAAACAAAAGGAAAAACAAATTGCTCATTAAGACTTCAGAATTAATTTATCGATGTGGCAATCCACTTTCTTGACATCTCTGTAATGGCAATGGTGTCCTTTCATCACTGTTGTTTTCACTGGTTAAACTGGGCTGTTCCTGCAGCACACACGCTTTCCTTTCGCTTCGTCCTCCTCCTTCGTTTGTGTGTGACAGCACTTCTGCGGCTGCAATCCACACAGCTATTCGGGTGACACAGGCAAATCTACATCTTTTCCCGCTTACATTTCCATCTTCCTCTTCAGATCTAGGAATTAAAATGCTGATTTACCCCTTACTAATAAGTGAGCAATCTCGTGTCATTCTTCAGTCAAGCCTTATGAAGAGTCAGAGGCGTAAAAGTTCACTTAATTTACCAGTATAGTTTAATTACTCCTTTAAGCCGGATCACACATATTATCTTTATATTCTATATACATGACAGGAAAACATCTCCACCTTCAGCTGTCCCTTCCTCAATTTATTCCTAAATATGAAAGCAAATGTTTTACTGCTTTACCTTCAGTCTCTTAGCTTTATTCTTACTGAGGGCTCACATTCACCCATTTCAAGGACCCTCCACTTGCTGAGCCGCACGACTGCAGCACGACAGGTCATCTTCTGTCCTTCCATCGGTGATTCTGTTACGTGTGGGTGACCTTTCCCAGCACCAAGGAGCATCAATGTCCCTGCACACCAGCTGGTGCTCAACATGAGATGCATCCTAGGTGGCAGCTTAGTTCACATGGTGTACATGTCTCTTGAGAAGTCCGAGAAAGAACACGTATGGCGACTGCTCTGGCTGCTCACCACCGGCTCAGGTCTTGGGATCACTGTTTACTCGGGCAGGTGGAGGGGAGCATCCTTGCTGTGTTTTACTCATGCCCTTGTGCTACCAAGAAACGGTGAACTTCGGTCTCTAGGGCTCCAATCCAGCATAATTCAGTGCCTTTTATATACACATACTTATTTGCTAATATGTAGTTCAAGGAAAGAGAATGTAAGGGGAAACAGTAATAATATTTTTCTTTTTATTTATGTCACAGAGTACATTTCCTTTTTGAGGTCCAGTAAAACAGCTGATGAAGCGACACAGTTGTCTCGTGCAGCTCCAGTTGTGAGTCCAGATTCCTGACTCTGGAATGAGCCAGGTGACTCATCCTTCAAAGAGAACTGAACAATCACCAAAGGCTATTTAAATAGAAGAAAGGGGAGTGGATACATATGCAGAAATGCTTTATCTATGGCCCATATGTATGCTTGGATTTATGAGTAACGTATTAATATTTCTTTCGGACAGAATGATGAAGGATACTCATGGAACCACTGAAAGTCCTCATCATAGAAGAGCGACAAAAATCAAATGGGCTGAAAAAGCCATTTGATCGATACTGTTCCCTTCTAAGACCGGTGGCAATGCTGAGAGATCAGCAGTGGGTTTCTCGGGCCTACTGTAATTTGCAAGGTATTTCACCGATGCTGAAGAACCCTAAGTGAGGCGAAAGACAATGCTCGGATTAATCACCGTGCTTCTGCACGGTCTCTGCTGCCACAGCCCAACCCACTTGTAATAATGGCACACAAGGGCTGAGAAAACTCTACAGCGTGTTTTGGAAATTTCTTCTGGAGAGGGAGAGGAGTAGGCAAGCAGAGGAAGGGGAATCTGTATTTAAAACCTACATACAAAAATTTAAGAGTCTGCCTATAAATCCCAGACTCAGGGGATGGAGCCTCACACCAGCAGTAACTCTCTGGCAGCAGCTGTGCTTGAAATGGCCAGGGAGAAGCTCCTTCCTACCACGGGTGTGGGTGTGGAATCGTAATAGACACTTCCATAAACTGCTGTCTGCTCAAATGTCATGGTGTTGGCTTTCTGCCCCATTTTCAGCTGCAGAGACCAGCAGATGGGAGGGGCAGAAACAATGAAGATCCCTTTTTAACTCTCAGTTTGAAAAATCTCCCAACCCTTTTCAGCCAAATACCTCTTCACCTAACTACCATGAATGGTATTTTCTAGATCCTGCTTTGGAAATGACAATTACTTTACCGTATACCTAACCTAATCCTAAACAGCAAGAATTGTACAGTGAGTACGAGGAGTAGTTAGCTGCACACAGACCTGCAAGTGATCACTTTTTGTGAGTTTTCAGTTACTTCAACAAATGAAGAGCGTAATGTACATTAAAGTTGAGTTCCAGGTATAAAGAGAAAAGGTGAATAGTCATAAAAGGAGCTTAACAAAGCATTCAGTAACTGATATGGGTAGTAAAAGTGTCTGGAATTAGGAAGAAAGACGTATTAAAGAAGTATTATTTTGTTCAGCCTGTTCAGAGACTGTTTGGCCCTTTTATGGTACAAGACAGGAAGCCAACTGAAGGAGCAGGATCACGTCCATTATTAGCTTTAGAAATTCTTACAAATATAAGCTAGTTTCCAATCACAACAAAATCAAACTACTTTTCACATTTTGAATGGAAGAACCTTGCACCCCATTGCTACCCACTATCTTAGAAAATAATAAGTGTAGTATTTTTTAGTATACGTATTCACACAGTGCCACCGACAAATGAAGGCGTTTATACAGCCGGCACCCACTTTACATAGATGCAATAACGTCCCACTGAACAAGGTTCAACGTTGCTAATTGCTAATTGCAGCATACCAGGCTATCAGGTGTCACACTAGCAAACGCTTTGGTGAAGATCAGAAAATGAACTAAGGAATTAACTCCGTGAGCTGCAGTTGCTTTATGGTAAAGATGGCAAAGGCTATTTATTCTTCGTTTTTGGAATCAAAGTCAAGCTCCAGGAAAGAATTATATTTTTTTTGCAGCAAGAACTTTTCACTACATTCAAGTGTTGCATATTAGACAAATTACAGATATATTTCACGTTCCTCTGAACTTTGAGCTTACACTGAGCTGTCAGGAGTATTACTCAAGCTTGCAATTTTTAACTTTTGCCATTTAACTTACAGAATTTCTGGTACCTGAAGAGTTTTATGGTCATGAATGAGGTTACCTGATACAAGAGGCTCGGTTTCCAGGTCTACAGAGGGAGACCGTTTTTAGTAAGCTTTTCAGCATAATGCTGCTCCTGGCTCTTAACCCACATCTGCATCAACATCGTTTCTGTGACTCCCAGCCATTCCCAAGGGAAAAAGGTTTCAGTTATAGTGAATTAACGATGCTGGAAATGGCACCATGGCCTAGATAGAGAAACAACACTATTTCTATTGTTATCCACAACAGTTTTAAAAGACTGTAAATAATATAAAATTATACAGCAAATGTGCCCTTAAACTACTGTGCCCTGTTGGTGGCCACTTTATCCAAATTAAATTGGGAGGGAGGGAATAGATAGAACATTGATGTTCAGGGAGAGAGCAATACCTACTCCCTCCCGTGCCAGTCCAGAGCTGTGGGACTAGGGCTGTGCTCCACTAGGATTTGCTACTCGCGTATCACATCTGCTAAACGGGCTGAAGAATCTAGAATGGTTTAGATTTTTTACTTGAAGGCTAAGATGTCTGTAGTGGTTTGGATGTGCACATTGGTGATGACTTAACATCTAGACCTAAATCAGGAAAGGAAAGTGAAGAACAGAGGCTCACTAGGCTTAATCAACTCACATGCACTTTAAGGAGCATGTGGAATAACATACTTGGTTTCATATGTGTTTTCCTTCAGTAAATAGCATTAGTAGATGCACAGTTCCTTTTTGACAAAGACTTGTAACTGTTCTTCAACTATGAGTCTCTTTCAGTGGGAAAGTAAGGCACAGAGCGGTGTCAACTGCTTGCCAAGCAACCAGTGTCAGAGCCAAAATCAGAATTCAGATTGCCTGCCCACCTGCCTCCCTTCTACCTTCGCTGCCGAGCAAGTTACCCAACAGGAAAGCTTTTCAGATGGAAGAACAAACAGGCAAACAAAGGAGTGAAATTAAATATAAGCAAAGTAAAAGTGACCAGTATGAGGGTCCAAATAAGTAAAATGCAAAAAAGAAGCAGTAAAAACATTATAAAATAGAATTAGAGATTCCAATAAAGAAGTAATTTCCATTTTAACACATGACTGCTAATGGCGTGTTAATGATTTTCCTCATATACACAGGGCTTTGGTCCAACACTCTGAATGAAACCATTCACGCTCTTCCATGTAGCTTTTATGGGAAGGTAGCGGTGCTCCTTAGCCAAGGTGCTCCTTAATTTTCGTTCCTTTTGCTTGCCTGTTTTCCCTGCCTGTCACTTCGACACTGGGGAAAGCATCAGTTTGGCAGCTTCGCAGCTGCTGCTCTCTCTTTGCAGAGGGGAAGGATGTGCGGCAGCGGAGGAAGGTGGCTGCGTGCCCCTGCTCAGCTACGGCCCCCTCCGCTCACCAGAGTGTTACTTAGGGACAACGGCAATACCAGTTCCTGTGATGCCTTTTCTGCTAGAAACTGGACTCCGGCACAGTTCACATCATCCATCAGGCTGTGTTAACATGGTAACAGTTTCTACTCACTAATGACCTGGGCTGGATTTGACTGGGCAACAGGCCATAAACAAGAAAACCTCCCTAAACTATTACCAGCTCCTCCAAACCATTCAAACCTCTGTAATGCTGGCAAAAAAAAATAGGCACTTTTTAAAATAAAGCTTCTCACAACTGACAGAGAAGCAGTCGCCCCCGCACACACCTTATTCACTCACTGTACTGAACTGGCATTCCTTCAAGAGCTGGGAAGGGCCCAGAGCTGCTGATTCAAAGACATTTGGAGTTAGAACTCAAAAAATTGAAGGTTTTTGTTCCTTTCTGGCTTCTTGCTTCTTTCCTTGGCCTGCTCTGCCTGCCCATGCTGAATGGCAACCAGCAGAGCAGCAGCACCTTTGTATAGAAGGCCTGAGTATCTTGGCAAATACATTAACAAGTGTGTGAAAAAAACCCAAAACCACAACTCCGGAGAAGAAAGGGCTGGTTTGGAGTGGTGGAGGCTGAGCGACAGGCAGGCACAGAGGGTCAGGAATTGATAAAGTCATGCAATCTTGTCTAAACTAGAGCAGACACAGAAGTGTCTTTTTGCAGAAAAGACTTCTGAACGATCCTCGTAGTGCATCCACAGATTATTTTCTGAGACATTTGCTCACATCACATACCCCTGGAAAAATTCCCGTAAGAAAATTGCCAGGATCAGTTGCTATCTGCACTTGTGGAGAATTGCACCTTAAGTCAAAGTGGTTGTAATCAACCCGAAGCATTTCTCAAAAAAGGCAGCTGCATTTTTATTCATGTCTCTGCCACCTTATAATTGACAGCTATTTGATGTTCAGTGCCACCTTGGAATGTGTAACAGCTCAGAAGTTTATTAGGAATTTCTTATGAACCTGAGGTTAGGACCAGCTTAAGTGAGCAAGCAGAAAAAAAATGATCTGAATTCAACAAATTCAAGTCTCCCTCTTCCATGGTCTGATTAAACTGGATCATCTTGATCTTTTATAACTACAGAATAGCTGGGAATCTGTTTCTTTTGCAACCTGTCAGTTTGACAGCTACATTTAAAAAAGAGCTGCTTTCCTTACGATTACCATATGAAGCTCTAAGTGACTGAGCATCTCATCTTTCCATTTTATCAAAGAAATGTTGTATTTACTATGTTTAATAACATTATGAAGGTCAATACAATAGGATATTCCCTACAATTGTTTAAATTCAATATAACATTTTGAATCTTAAAAATAAATACAATGGTCAAATTCTGCAGCTACGTTGATTAAAATCCTAAACAATTCCATTAATTTAATGAGATTCATAAAAGTTTCAAGCACCTATAACAGGGAAGTTTTGGTTTGCATTGCTAATTTGGAAAAAGAAAACAGAAGCACCCAGTAGTGGTAATATGAACCCTAACATTGTCTCCCCTGGGGTGAGGAATACTGTAATAAAAAGATAATTAATCTTTTAAGGCTAAATCATGTTCAACTCTCCCAGTTGAATGGGCAGGGTAGGCCTCTCAGAGCAAACACGAGAAGAGATCTGGCTGTTCTTTGGATTTCTTCAAGTTTCCTGCTAGATCCCACCGCAACAGGAAACCAGGGAGTTGAGCAATAGACCTGGCACAATAACCTCATTGATCTCTCAATTATTCTGCTGAAAGAGATAAAAATACAGATAGCAAAAGAAACTGGAGAAATCAGGATACACTGGCTTATGTGTGCATCGTAGAAATGATTAGCTAAGGTAGCGGGACAGAACATCAAATGGGATAATGCCCCTGCATGATTATCTTCAGTCTACCCTGATTAGTGACAAACGGTAGAGAGCTGGAGATCTACACAAATGTCATTAGCCCAAGGACTGTAATGTGATTTAGTGACGTGGCTACAGTGAGAGCTGGTTCCCTTGACACAGCAAAACAAAGGGTGTTTTAGCACTGTTGGCTGACTACTGTGCTAAAAAGCAAGGACTCAACATGAAAGCTTGCCTGTATGAGTAGACAAGCAAGGGACTGATGCTTCTTTGCATCACTGTGTATTAAACTGATGACTTAAATTGGCATAAGGAGAGCCAGGTCCTAAGACAAAATGTACTTTACTGCAACTCTGCAATGCGGTTTGATCTTTCCAGCACGCAAAGTAAAGATTAATTCATTTTCCCACTGTTCCCCTTCCTGTTTTTCTTTCATTCCTGTTCACCTTGCTCCATCTTCAACTCTGGCACTGCCTTCTCTCGGTGGCACCTGGGGGGTAATGCTTTCCACAGAGTTCTGTTTCAGGGGATCACCAGTCCCAGTCACACTGGCTGGGCTCCAGCTGGCCAAGCTAGCACTCGGATCGCTCCTTCTGGCTATCTATTGGGCAGTCCTCACCCCGTAATAGGGCAAATTTTAACTCTTCTCTCCAGGGAAGTAGTGAGAAATAAACTTTCTTTGGGGTAATGAGAGAGAATGCTGCTTGCAACCCCGTAAAACTTTTAGGGTTGTTTTTGCAATCTTAATTATATCCTGGATGATTTAACCCAGTAGTCTCTGCGATACAGGAGGATCTCATCTGCTTCAGGGCATCATACCAGCAGAGCCAGAAAAAACATCTGTAGGAAATTGCCCCAGTCCTTTTCTACTCATCAGCTAATTAAGAGTGACAGAGACCTTCTTCAGTGACTGGAGGATCAGAGTCTGGGGATGTTCAGTGCAGCAATGTATTCACAAGCAAATGGATTTTTGTTATTAAATGATACAGATTTATGAATAACTGAATCTCAATACAATTCTTTGCAACCAACTTCCATCCATCATCAAAATCAACACAAAAAGACATCCTTAGTGAGTATATAGGACAGAACAAAGTTAACTATTTGAAATCTTGGCTGTCAAATTCATATCGGTGATTAGGTTCTCTATAGACTAATTGCAGCTGATCTCTTTCTTAGCATTTTATGGTTATGTCTGTCATCATCAATCTACAAAGCATATGAATACCATTTTCTGTTTTAAAACCTTGATTTAATTTCATCTGTAAATGCAAGGAAACAAATTTAGTGGTGCTGTGCAACTGATGAGCAAGGCACTGAACCACAGCGCACAGAATCATATTCCCTCTAACTTCTACCCATCTTCTGGAGGACACAATGCAGTTACTGGGCACCTTCTTTCATGGTCCTATCCTTCGCACCAGTGGGAGTTTGCTCCCTCATGACATATGAGTGGCAAAACATCAGCATGCATTGAAAACAGATACTCCGCAACAGTTTTTCGACACTCGGCATCTCAGGAGAGATGAATGGAATGAAAATATTCTCTAAGATAGGAAAGGAAGGAAAGAGGCTCCAGCACTTCCTTGAAGGCCTTCACGACATAAATAGTAAATGATGTACCCGATAAGCTCAAAGTCATTGACAAAGCAAGGAACCAAATCCTCAGCACTACGTTTGAGTGATCGTTTAACAAAACATAACTTCTGTGACAGTTTTGTTCTTCTACAGTATTTGTAGATTCACAAGGGAAGGAGAAAGCTTATGCAGAGAAGACAGTACTGCGCTTTCTGTTTATTCTGGACACAAAATAATACCCAGAGCTTCCTCTAAAAGCCTGCTGAGAACATAGACTAGGAGAAAGCCTCCAAGAGGAAGTACTGAAAAGCAAATAGGCAGCGCAGGCAGCACTGCCGAGACTCACGGCAGCAACTCTGTCAGTGTGTCAGAGTTTGGTTAGTGCCCTAAGCATAAGCCTGGCAGACCGGAATTGCCATATAATTCTTTCTGCAACATATAATTACATTCTTAACCTCTTTGTCTTTTTTTCCTTTTTGATAAAGAGGAAATAATTCATTTCCAGGAATATAAGTGGCTTTAATTCACGTGGATCAAGCTTCTTTTTTTTTTTATTCCTCCTCTTTTCTTTTTTTTTCTGATTCAGTGCCTGACTCAGAACCATCATTCTTATTGCTTCTGTCAGACTATTCCACATTTCCCAGCGGTTTTCACTACTGCAGTTTGGAAGCACTCTTTGTTCTTATAGTCCCAGTGCCTACTAAGGCTTTTCTTTTCATGTTCTTTGACGTTTATTCCCTAGAAGCCGGATCCTTGTGTCCTTACACGTGAGCCAAATCTCCCAATGAATTTGCAAACATGCAGGATCAGCAACTTTAAAAGTTTATTTATTCTTCAGGGTTCTCTATGTTCACAGGAAAAAGGACGCCTATAGGCAAACACTGCATCACTAGGTTTCATCTTCACAAAAAGGAAGCTGAGAGAGGAAGGAAGGCACAAGAGTGCAAAGTTAACGATTGAAAAACAAAACCCAACCTTCTCAAGCTTTTTTCCTGAGAGGCTGGTGGTTGCGGATGCAGTTACAGGACACTGAAGTAACATGTTTCTTGAAATACATCAAAAGACTCCTCCACTGGGCTGGCACGCCGTCAGAAGTAATAGCTGATTCCAGAGTGTTGTCAAAATAATATAGATCTTTGGATAGATTTTTGAAACATCTTTCAACTTGGATATCTATACTACATTTACATTTAGGCACCTGAAATTTCTAATGGCCTGACACCTCAGGCTAGAAAACACTGCCTGCTCCCATTTACTTTGCTGTCTGCGTCAGAGACTGCTGGCCTGGCGTGTTAGAAAATGTAATGTATTCAATTTATGTCCTACATAAAAGTTGAGATCAGCATCAACGACTAGATCCAATCTGCAGCTTTAATTCAAACAAGCAGCGCTGCTGACAACAGTGTTTCTGTGGATAAGTACTCCATCTCAGAAACTTACATATTTGACAGTCTTTAGATTTCGCTTTAATGTAGATGTCCCTCCTCTGATGTCAGAAATTTTATGGCGAGTAGTCTTGGTGATAAGCCAACATTTGACACGATCTAACTATCTAATTTTGTGAAAATTTTTGGTGAGACAGTGCCGTCAATATCTTCTTACGCAGCAGAATGAAAACCTTCTCTTGCTCTCTGCCTGCTGTGCGCATACAGGACAGAGCTACTGCGGCAGACTCATGTATTTTCCATCCAGGGAGATTATTCTCATCTTTTAGTGTGACATTTTACAGCAACAGAGTCAACGGTATTCCCTAAGTAGTTCCTACATCAGATCCTTTAACTTCTCGATGTTAATTCGGATTACATGTGTGTAGTCTTATGTAGACAAACCCTCAATTTACTGTGCATGCGAAATATCACGTTTCTTGTCTAGGTACGCTAATGTTTCGTGACCCCCACCAATAGAGACATATGCCTCACTTCCACTCTGACTCTATCTGGACTCAGCTTCCTGCTATTGGATCTAAACACGTTCCAGGCATATATTTTGTTGCACTGTCCATTGTTTCAGTGTGATCTATCTTGGGATATGTAAAAATGATAAATATATACTTCCACATACAAAGACTTTTACCCTAGTTTTATTGATTTTTTAGGTCCACCATGCTTAGATCTTCTATAAAAATCAGGCAGATCCATTCATAATCATTTACACTGTTCAATTTCTACGTTGCCTCTGTTTAAACTGAGATAATTTCCATCCACAGCAGGTCAATCCGCACCCAAAAAGCATAGCACAGGAGTTTGAATGCTCAACTAAAGTCAGACCTGAGGCTCAGGTAGTTCTACCTCTTGATGAGAGTATTTTTACACTTCTTTGTTTAACCTTGAAAACAGAACATGCAAGCCAGTGCCATCACCTATAGATGATGCAATAAGTGTATGCCTCATCAGCACTACTTTGCCAGCATTCCAACAGGAAATTGTATTTTGTAGAGGATGTTTTATTCTATTGGCATTATAATCAGTGTCAAGGCCATCAGTGAAAGCATTAAGCAGACAGAAAGTCTGCCACAAGATACCAGTTTTGTGCTACTACACGTGCCTTTATCCCTGACAGTATCCCCCAAACCAAGAGAGAATAATCTTTTTATGAATAAATTACTTTAAATTCAGAGAAATGCATGCTAGAGCAGTGAGATGCTCCGGAACACTGAAACACCTTGTGAATAGAAAAATCATTCGCTAGTACAAAATAAGGGCGCTGCTGCATTGTCTGCAGGAGACAGCAGCGATCAGCCTTCTGGGGGGATACAGCAAGGAAAATGTAAGGCAGCAGGAAATCTTTCGAAACAACAAGTTGGCCACCTGCTAAAAACTGTATGCACTTTGTGTTGTAAAAACTTCCTTGTATTTTTATTTCTTATTATCATTCTCTTTCAGATGCTACTCTTTCAGGCAATTTTAAGGAGTCGCCTAAAAATAGTCCTCTTCCTAAAGAAAATAAATCTCTCAAACCCATGCAAAGAGGAACAATTCTTCAATAAGGGTTTTTTTTATTATATTATATTTTGTCCCTCTGGCCACCACCACTGAATATAGAATTTCTTCCTTTTTTTTTTTTTTTTTGGTGCCTGTTTTGCAGACTGAAGAAAATGACTGTAAATCAGTTTGCATTCAAAACACCACACTTGCAATTAAAAGGACAGGATATTATACCATTAACAATAAGATTCAGTATAACACTAAAAATTCTGTGACTGACAGAGGAGCATCTTTTGAGCCATAAATTCTCATTTTCAAAGGACAAAAGGTATTATCACAATCACTATCTGAATTCCTACACAACAGAGACAATGTAATTTCACACAGTAATTCCTACGTCAGTCCCCTGCTTTCTGATCTGCAAGAAAAACTTCTACTTTACATGTCACACCCCACAAGCAAAAGACCCAGGGATTCTTCAGCTTTATCCATGACAATTATTAAACAGATTTACAAAAAACATTATCAGGAACAAGGCAGAATCAAATCCTGGCTCTAAACAATCCTGAACACAGATGAATCAGCACAAGGAAATAATGATAGGATGGGAATATCTTTTAGAGACATCATCTTTTACAGGATGAACACAGGGTAAAATCAAACTATTTTATACTTCACAAAGTTCCTGTAATTGGATCTTGCACAATGGATAAATACTGTAATGGATCTGTGGCTTCATTAGCATGCACTCTCATAACCTGCAGTACAATATCCATCAAGCTCTTCCTTCCCTCTGGGGAAGGCTGCTGCAAGGGGCTGGCAGAGACGTGAGTCAGGCTCTAGAGGATCAGCAGATTTGCGTTTTTAGCTTGCATGCTGTCTGGCAAACGGGGGACCAGGCACTTTGGGGCCAGGGTGCAAGAGTTGGAGGGAGAAGAGGTTGTTCTCCCTGAGAAGGGGACCAGGACTGTGACAAGTAATTTCTGCTGGTTTTGACTCACCATGAAGCTGTTGTAGGTGACCCAAACGTGTCAGAAATAGATTATGCCTTGGCCAAGGGAGTTTGAGGCCCCATGGGAATAACTTGGAATGAGAATCTCTGGCCTTTGTCTGGAAGAGTCACAGCTTTGTATTTCTACCCCTGCTTGTTAGACAGTAAGTTAAGAATTGTAGAAAAGACAGTTATGAGTAGCTAAGGTTAGAAAATCTTCTAACAATAAGCCTAGTTGAACATTTCTGTCCATGGCCTAACTAGTATAAAAAATCCAGGATGAGATTTTCAAAGGTTGCGAGACACCCAGTCCTACGTTAATCTTAACTTTCATGTTATACTGCTTCTGTATTTCTATGTGGTTTTTTTATTAGATCAGCTCTAATTTGGAGCAGCTTAATATCTGAAAC
This sequence comes from Rhinoptilus africanus, assembly GCA_013400135.1. Classification (NCBI taxonomy): domain Eukaryota; kingdom Metazoa; phylum Chordata; class Aves; order Charadriiformes; family Glareolidae; genus Rhinoptilus; species Rhinoptilus africanus. The sequence goes on along the minus strand of VXBO01007878.1, from coordinate 486,095 downwards.
ACCTTGCTAGTACCACAGGAACATTAAACAGGAGTCTACATTACAGAACTGGAATTAAGTTAAAACTTGAAAATGTGACTTCTGTCTTCAAGCCTGTCTTAGCTCATAGGTCTGCAATCGAGGCCTGGAGGTCATAGGTGGTGTCAAAAGAACTTGCACCAAATAGTCCCAAAACATAGCCCCAAAACATACCCATGCTGCGCAGGATACTCTCCTGGACTTGGAGACCGGAGGCACCATTTATGCCTAGCTATAGTTTTTACTGTACATTATTTCTTAACCTGTACAATATGAATATTCCTTTGTGTTTTATTTTTGAATAGAACAGTGATTATACTGGCAGTAACACTGACATCATTCTCGTGCTGTGAACCCCATAGCTACACTTACACGAAGAACTGCAAAACACAGATTACTCAGATCAGATAACCCAACCAGTGGGAAATAAACATAAAAAGCTCACTTACCATGACAGTTTTGGAACTGCACCAGGGATGAACCTGCCTCTGTGGGCTCTCCCAGCTCACGAGTCCTAAAGCATCATCTGCAACGTTTGCCAGGGCTGCAGTCCATCATTGTTGCCCTTGCATTTAAATAAAAAGCCCCTCAGCCGAGCTCTCTCTCTTTACCTTCCCATTCACTAGCAGTTTAAGCAGACATTTGATTTTTCTATTCTGTGTTTGCCTGGAACTATTTTTAGCAGCTAATAACTGACACCCTAGGGAGCATGATGTCATCACACTTCGCACTTACGGAGCTCTCGAAAGTCAAAACCAGACGGCAGGAGCTGTCATCGCAGTGAGCTGGCTCCTTAGGCGAGAGGAAGGTTCACCAGAGCCAGGTTCAGAAGACCAAACAGGAGGAAGGTCAGTAAAAGCCCGAACAAAGAATAGTTCTTTCTTTTGTAAGTAATCTGCAGCCAAGATGTGAAAAATGGTATGCATTTTGTAAGGCTGCTGGATATTTTTTATGGTACTAATAACAATATAGTCTTACTGGCAATCCCCTTGTCAGTGTCACATCCAAAAATTTTGGAGACTTTTGGAATTAACACCGGCCAACTCTGCACTACTGAATGGGCAGCAGCTGGCAGCTTTGTTAGTGATCTCAGCAGAGAGGCGAAAGACTAAGTGGTCATGTACACTAAACCTATCAATTTATCAATATTTGCTCCCACTATATTTAATGAATGATTCATCACCCTAGAAACCTCCATTTGGTTGGGTATACAAGGCATTTCTAATTTCCCTTCAAAAGATGGAGCTTCATTCCCTTGTTCATCCTGTAACACTTTGCTGCACCTCTCACAGTTTAAGTTCATTTGTCTGAAAACAGCTAAACACAACTGGAGGAGACAGTTAACTCCGGAGGAGTTAGCACTCCTTGTAAGATGGTGCCAGTATTTCCTTCTCCCTGTTAAAAGACTCTTACCTTCCCGGACTGCATTATCTTTCCTACCATAATTATATTTCATTGTCTAATCATATTCATCCTTCCACCTCTGTTACTTCCAGTTCATAAACCACCAGGTTACAGATTAAGTTATTATTGAACCTAAAATGTATGGCTTTGTACAGTATGCTACTTTTAGCATTTTACCAGCAAGCAAGTGAAAAAGTTAGTCTTTTTGAACAACAACCCGAGGCTTCCTCAGCATTGGCAGTGCTTCCCAACTTGTCTTATCCAGAAATTTCACGGCAACACAACGGTAAATATATTAAATACAACAGGTTCCAGAGAAACACCACAAGTAACATTTCTCCGACCTTGTCACTTTCTTTTGAATATTATTTTTAGTCAGTGCTTTAGCAAGATCACATTTCTTGTGTTTACCACATCATTCCCAAATTCGAGAACAATTTCCTGAAGCATATTGGTCACTGGAATCTAAGTGGATTAAGCTCACTTTTATTACTCCTAAAAAAATCAATTATCATATTGAAATATATTGAGCATTATGATCTACCTGTGATAAAACAATGTTGTAATTTATTCCAAAACAGGTCCACACTTGCTATTTTCATAGCATCATGGAATGGTTTAGGTTGGTAGGGACCTTAGAGATCATATAGTTCCAACCCCCCCACTGGACTTTTTTCCAGTCACAGGAAAAAAAAACCCCAACCAACAAACAAACAAACCCCAACTTCCCAAAGAAAAGAAAAGAAGACAAAACCCCAACTCACTACAAACCCCACATCACTGTAGTTTCTCCAGCATTCTGGAAATTATCTGCATCACCTAAATTTGTCTTACCAGCAAACTTTGCTTCCATGCCAGCAGCTGTAATTTCTAGTGCGTCACATAATTTGTATGATAGACTTATCACTGCGCTCATCAATTCTTCTGATAACGGAGGCTAAACATTCAGTTTCATTTGACATGTGGGTGACAGCTACCAAACTGTTAATCTGTATCCTGGCCTTTGTATGAGGCGTCCCACTTCCTTCTTATTTTAACATTGAATATAAATTGTACACACAGTACAACACACCTTGTTTGGTATGTGCACACGAGTTGTGAGTTTCTTTTTGCAAATAACAAATATCAATACAGCGACCTAACCAGGAACAGCAATTACTGAAGAAAAGGTATGTGCTATTTGCATTCAGGAATATCCCCTTATTAACAGTTTTCCTTTTTCTCCCTAAACGCACTTGACACCTTGAGCAACTGGAACCTCATGCATGTGGCTGAAATTCATGGAGAACATTTTTCTTCTCCATGAACAATTAAACACTTAGAATTTACCTTGGATTTTGTTCATTCTTAATTATCCCTTGTAATCTCCTGAGGCAAAAATCTAAACAAGGATGTTGTAAACCTCCTTAGCACATTGGGCGCACAGTCTCTCAGAGCCCAAGATGAAAAGGTCCCTTTCAAGTATCAAAGATGATGTCCCCTAGAGAATCATGCTGTGCTGCTTCTGCCCGCTTCTTTGAAAGGCTATATCAGGAAACCTCCCCTTATCAGTCACATGAAAAATACCAACTCGTCCCCAAAGCTGAGCTGACGTCAAAGAAGGACATTTAAAGGGTCTGTCTGAAGGCAGCTGAAAGGCTCATTATCAGCCACAGCGTAGGAGCACCCACATCAGACAAGTCCAGAGGAATCACTTGCACCAGAAATAACGGGATGACACAGTGGTGGCCCTGGGGACGTAGAAGAGGGCTGCTCACCAAGAGCTCTGCCTAGAGAATGACATTTTCCCCCTGTACTGGGCACTGGTGAGGCCCCACCTGGAGCGCTGTGTCCAGTTTTGGGCCCCTCACCGCAAAAAAGACTTTGAGGTGCTGGAGTGTGTCCAGAGAAGGGCAACGGAGCTGGTGAGGGGTCTGGAGCACAAGTCTTGTGAGGAGCGGCTGAGGGAGGAGTTGAGGACATTTTGTGTCTCTATGGATAACTTTCCAAAGTCATTTATTACAGGAGTTATATTTAGAAGTTAAAGTCTACTTGCTAGAATTTTAAAATGCATTTAGCTTTAGTTGTCTTTGCTACCACTTTGCTCACTTTTTACAAATGTTTGAGTGGTTCACTGAACAAGTCTTGTTTTATATATTTAAACCATTTCTTTGTTTATTCTTGTGCTCTTTCCCTTGAGATTTTTCCTTTGGGTAGTCCATTTTTTTTTCGCATATTTACCATTATTTACATAGTCAAGAAAATAATGCTCAGATTCCTAAATAAAAAATCGGCTTCGTTCTGTTATCATCGCCAAGACTGAATTACCATCCTGCATAAACATCTGTTTCCTTGCTCGATTCCAAATTTTTCAGGTTTGGGGCAATATACTTGCTACAACTTTGCTATTCCATGCTAAGTCTAAGTGAGTTCATTTCCTAATTTTCTGGCTGAGGGCATCTCTGCTCAGTGATTCTAATTTTTATTTTAACTGAAATTATTTCTCTCTCCTCTGTCTTACGGAGTACTATAGGACCAGCGATGGTCTGGTTAATCAACTGACCTTACGACCAAAACTGACAATTCTTGTTCACACACGAACTAAACATCAAACCAAACAAATTTACAGGAAAGAATTAACATATTCCTATTTCATCCTTTGGCTAATGTGAAATTATTCCTTAACATATAATATGTAATATTTTTCCTCCAGGCATAGAAGTCCAGTAACTGGCCTTTCACTAAGCCATTTTCGAGAGTCGGTCTAGCAACAGGGTTTCAGAACAGTTTTGTGGCAGGTAGCACACAAAATTCCTTTTCAGATTCCCCTCCCCTCATTCCTAAATCTAACTCTGATCATACAGTGGTAAAAACTCTGACCAATGAGTCTGGTCTTAATTCTGTCATAGGACCAACCTGAAATTCATAACATCATTTCTGAGGCAAACTGCCATTTTTTTCTTCTGCAGCAGTATTTACATTGTCAACCTGATTTTTAAATATTGCACATACTTCCTGATGATATTATCAGCTAAATTTGATCTTCTCTGTATAAAGGGCCACTTAATAGGAGGAGGAAGTTTCTTCTTACCACTTTGTTTAGGTATGGTGAATGCTTATGCAAGAACCGGTGACGAATGTCAGACAAAAGGAAGAAATCCTTTCTTGCACCATTAATGTCATTGTCCCCCTGTTTCATTTAGCTTAAAAATAGTTTCCTATTAATATTACATTAAATCAGAACAGGCTTTTTTTAATGGAGATATATACAGGAAAAAAAAAGCTGGTGCTTATATTTTTCAGTTTCAGTTGCAGCAGTAAGTGAAACATACCATGAGTATCAAGATCAAATCGTAGCATCTGTCTGTAGAGATTTGTTGGTATAGAGCTGTCACCCACATGGCTTCTTGTCTTCTATTAAACAAGACAAGTGCAACAGAGAAACATGAAAAGTGTTAATAGCGCTGCAAGTCACACACAAGGGACCGAGAATTCAACAGATCTTCTGAAGCTAGGCCTTGGATGCAAAACTTTCAGTAATGATATTTGAAAAAGAAGTATTTTTGACCATAAATAAAACATTTTAATCCTTCCCAAGTTAAATTTTTTAATCTGTTTTAATGAAAAGCTGGATTTTACTTATATTCCTTTTCAAGTAAATACCGCTTTCTTATTAAATCAGATACGGCACAAAAAACTACTGCTCTTCTTTTGATTACAAACTTTTCTCTATTTTTCAGAGATCTTGTTGAACCAAACAGCGCTACTTATGATTTTTTCAGGGACTTTTACAAAAGCCAATCCTGATGAGAGAAATAACCTCCCATCTCTAGGAAGGAACATATAAGTGGAAAGTCCTTGAGTCTGTTTGACCTTAGCTTCGGATAAAAATGCAATGCACAGATCGACGGTACTTTCTTCCATTGACTTTCTTTGTCTTTCAGACAAACTATTCAGCCTCTGCACATGAAATGCGAATGCCATATAAAGAACAGAAAGAGAAGTCTGAGGGGAAAATGGAAGTTTCCCAAGGTGACAGCATACAAGGAAAGAACATTATCAATATTAGGTTCGTAGTCCTAGGTAGAAAGTTGCCTTTGCAGTGTCCCTGCATGGACTGCGTTTTTACCACTGCCTAAGTTTAATACCAGACTCAGGGCTTAAGGTAACGCAGTTAATTTACCTAAGTCTCCTGCATAATCAGTGAAGTGTCAGACTCCTCTAGAGGTGCTTCAGAGCAGAAACTCTACTCGTGGATTCTGAATTACTTTCCGAAAGCACGTCCTCTGCATTTAATCTCTCAGCGCAGGAAAAATTTCCTCCTTTAGGCACGTATGTTAGACTTATAAGGATAGGCATAGGAACTGCCTTACACGTCTCTTTCCCTGGGTTTCTGCACTCTGTTTCTATTGCTTTCACAAATTCTGCTGAAGCTAGAAGTAGCAGATTTTATCAGTGCACTAACTGGTTCAACCACACTCTTTCCTGCTCTTGATATTTCTGGTTGTTTGCATGTCTGAACAGCATCTCAGTCTTTGATCCCCTCTAGGGAGCATGCGCTCGTAAATCTCACTGTTTTTAGTACCTCATCTATGACCATCTTCTCCAAGATGAAAGAGGAAAATCTCTTCACCAAAAGGGTCATCAAGCATTGGAACAGGTTGCCTAATGAAGTGGCTGAGTCACCATCCCTGGAGGTATTTAAAAGATGCGTAGATGTGGCATTTAGGGACATGGCTTAGTGGTGGACTTGGCATTGTTAGGTGTATGGTTAGACTCCATGATCCTAAAGGTCTTTTCCAACCTAAATGATTCTATGTCTCTGTCTATTCTATTCTGTCTATATAACATGGGAAGATGACGCCTACGTAAGTTTATGAACTGCTTACATACTGATGTGTGAAAACCCCTATTCAGGCATAGCATATTGTATTTTTATAATTAATCAGATACAGAGTATGACTGTTACAGTCTCCTGTATTTCACCCAAATATCAATTTATCTACTACTCGTAATTTGTCACACTTAGATAAAAACAATTTCCCATTTCTGAGAAGACAGCATACTGATTAATAAAAACTCCAGTCCACTGCACGTCCTCCCTCCTGTCATTTGTGGGCATGGAAAACACGAATACATTTTCTTTGCTGAGCAAAAAAATTCTGTAACAACAAGAGACACGGAAAAGAAGCCTTAAACTTTTTGAAGCAAAAAATTACAATAAAATTCTTATGGAAGAGCCAATACGTTATGTGATTCCCTGCCAACATAAACAGTCTACATAGACTATATAGATAGACAGCAAAGAGTGTAATCACTGTTTTGGGATCAGAGATACAAGTCAGGAGGCTCCAGCAGCATGGTTCCATCTCCCTCAGAGACCCTACTGGACACATTTGGTATGGATACAGCTGCAAGTTATCGACCACTACCACATCCTTTAAAAGCGACCCAGTCACAATAGCCAGTAGCTACCCAGAGGAGGAAAGGCATAAGAGAGAATCCAAGCTTGCTTTGTTACAGAGCGGATGTCAGTATCTCTCAGGGAGGTCAGAGATGTAAATGGCTGCACAAAATATTCCCAGCTCCACAGCAGCCACTTTACAAGGGGAAACGTGGAATCGGTCACGCTAAGGACTTATAAAGGGGTAAAGACACACAATATACAGCAGAGTACCATATATTCAGGAATATCCATATCTCAGTGCCTCTGGAGACAAAGTGAAGAATTTGCATGGTACTGAGCAGGTCTTAGGGCTCATGAAACTCGGGGGGCTTCTATCCAGCCATCATCCTACACAGGGATTGCTCTCACTCTTAGCAGGGTAGTAGCTGAATGCCTGCTTGGACTACTCATGCTTTGGGGACACAACTCTATCTGGACATTTAGGTAGGAATTTCATAGGAAACCTCAAGGTAGGAAAATCCAAGCCTGGGTATTATTTGTTTTGCTTTTTTGAATTTCCTTTCTGGATTGTATCACCACCATCTGAAACACTACTAGAAATTCAAGTCCAAGCCATGATGAAGCTGGTTTCAGATGCACAGATGAAAGTGTAAATACTGCTTTGGTTTGATACATGTGGAGAACATGAGACCTGCACCTGGGTTACACGACTTGAGTTTGTTCCTAGGTCTGTTCCCAAGCTGCTCACTGGTTTTAGGTACTCACTTCCTTTTTCTGTGCTTCCATTTCTGTAAAATAAGGTCATGAGGTTGACCTTCATTATAAAAAACTTTTGAGATCTGTGGATGAAAACTACTAAATAAGAACTGATTATTATCATCAGGCTGGATCCAGAACCAGAAGCCGTCAGTTTTCTAGTTCAGCCTTACTTGTGAATATAATTATAATCTCATCAGAATAGTTTGGCCTAAAATGGCAGAAATCTCCTAAGGATAATTCAGAGTATTTTAATGCGGTTCTATTAGAAACCCTAGCTTTACTTGAAACTCAAGTCCCTCAGTCCAGCCTTTCCTAAACCTCATCATCTGTGTCACTATAATTCTTCATAGCTGTATTTCACTATTTAAAAGATAGAATGCCTGAAAATAGTATTACTATTTGCTCCCAAAACAGTTGTTTTCCTCTTTACTACAAACGGAATGAAAACAAGCAGATATAAACAGACAGTTACAATTTCAAACTGATTAGATTTTATAAAGCCATTCAGAAAATTAGCTAAAGTATATCCTGTGTTTCTCTAAGACCAAAAATATCACCCTCGATTCCATAAGATTTCAGCTTTTTCTTGAGAACCCCACTGCTCCTTTCGGATGGTTTTTAATCTTTTTTTAAACCTCTTTAACAGGCAAACTGAATCCTGCCTCCTGACAGCACACCAACATACTAAAACAAGAAAGTATATGTGCTGAATGTTTCTTTTGCTACAAGCTTCAGATCAAGGCTTTGATGAGAAAAACACATTCTCTTTCTGAAGTTGAAACACCAGCAAATATTGGTGCGATATATCTGTTTTATTATAAAGAAAATCCTCTTTGAGAAAGGGCTCTGAATTCAAATTCCCAATCCAAACTGTGTGTCACAGACTGAATTTCCTAGTCTGACAGCACTACTAAAATGCCTCACAGAGACTAAATTCAGCCTTAATTGAGGTTTGTCTGGCCAGCAGAGAATTAAGGAAAGCCCATAGCAGAGCCTAATGGTTCTACCAGCTTCTATGCTAACTCCCATATTCTCTCCACATAGAAAGGAGCTGGGAAAAGGAGCATTCCTAAAAACCAAATGTTTAAGAGGAAGATGAAAGAATCACCATCCAAAGTGGGCAATTCAGGAGTAGTCCAGCTCTAGACTGTATTTCTTTTTAACCTCCCTTGAATGCTAATGATTATAACTCTAAATTTCTAACTTGTTTTATGATGTTCTTACTACATTACATCATGCTACCCTGTGTATAAAAACAATGGAATGAAAGCCTCTAATTTTAGCTGTCATAAGTTAAAGAATAAATGGCAGCAGAAGCTTTCACTTATAATTGCAGGATTTTAGGTAGTTACAGAAAAAGCTATCTTTTCTGTATGTGAACAAATGCTCACACCTTCAAGTAAAATTTCAGAAACAGAAGTTGTGTGAGCTTAAGAGTTAATGGCGAAGGTGTCATTACGCTCAGAAATAGAGCCGACTTTTCCATGTCACATTCAGCTTATTAATAACCCAATTATTTCTGTCGCAATGGCACATGTCTCTCTCTGCTTTTTGTTATTGTTATGCAACTAGAATAGCTTTCAGAATCGCTTTGGCTGAGCTTGAGCAGGTAAGCTATAAAATTCAGCTAGAATCAAGTTTAATGCTGAAATGCTGTTGCAATTCAGTAGATGGATGTTGAGTGACACAGAGTATGCAATTATGCAAAAAGACTGTTTGCAACAAGCCATCTTGGAAGTACTTCCATTTGTGAGAGGATTTTTTCACATTCTGAATCTGAATATATTAAAAAGCCTGTAATCAGTTAATAGAGTCAAATCTGCAATTCTTAACTCTGAATACCTTCTGTAATGAGATGAGCTTCTCAATTCTTGTGATTAACTCACAAACAAAGCCAAATGCAAGAAGCTGGTTCAGAAAAATCAATGCAGGGAATCATTGCCAGTTTTCTCATAAATATTTCTCCCTTAGAAACCACTGAAATTTACACTCTCTTTATCATGTGTTGTATAGGGCTATACGCAATTACAGCACTTCCTACATAAAATAATATAGAACTGGGTAAGATCCTGCATAAATGGATATAAAAACTATATGCAGCCTCCTGCTAAATTGCCAAAGCGGCCCTTATGCTTACAAAATAGTGCATCAATCGAATCTAATCTGTGTGCGTACACATGTATGACAATATTGACACAAAGCTGCTTTGTTTAGATGTGTATTTTCATGACCTTGAAGCTCAGGATAACGTATTTTTTATTCTATTCAGTATCTTCACACAAAGATATCTACAATCATTATAAAAAATCTCCAGTCGGAGGAGTGGGAAAAAAAAAAGGGACTTCAACTGCTCAGTTTCTAAATTAAGCTACATCTGAAGTTAAAAATAGCCTTTCTGCCTGAAGATGCTATGCTGCCTGAATTTAAATAGCCTGTTTCTTTCCCTGACAGATAACATTTATTGTGCTCTCTGCTGCTGCAAAAAAATGCCTTCTATAAGGAGGCTACCTTGTTTTTTAAGTCACACTTCACTTCACCTAAGATGAGAAAATTAAATAGAGTCAGTGTTCCAGCCAGGATATGTATCAATTTTCCCATAAATACATTTCTCAAATTTTACTAAATAGACCTAAAAATACACATGTGTATATGTGTGACTTCTCCTAGCTCTTTCTGCATATTTTTCTGGGAAAATCTGTAGTAAGAATACGTTGCCTGAAATGCAATCAGTTTTCTACAATACATGTCCTAAAAGTCCTTGTGCCCATCCCTACCAACCTCTTTCATTTTCATTTACTTTCTCATACATATATAAAAGATATATATTTATAAATGTTTTTTCTAGATGTTTCATTGCTGATTCTAGATAGATAGAAATATTAAATGCAATGACTTGCTCTACACGTGAAATGGTTTATTCGCTGCTTTTCCCCAAAGCACTGAGTGGAAAAGTGTAGAAACCGTATCCTTTTTCCTCCCTGGGCCTAACACAGAGCCAGCATCACCATATTCCATCTGTATTGCTGCTGGCATCAGAGACTGAGTGATCGGAATTACGTTACACAAGACCTGCTTGTGCTACTCTTGTAGAGTAACTCAGGCAATGGCTTTATATTGCACACCAATTAGAAAGGTAAAACTTATTTTACTTCATCCAGCCCCTTCTTGCCAAAGCAGGCTAGTTCTTTTTGTTAAAATTCTAGTGCTCCATCCAGTGCAGTTTTGAAGTTTCAAGCACTGCATCCATGCTTGCCCCTGGGCAACTTTTAACTTTCTTCAATATTCATTCTAAATTTACTGAACCTGAATTTCATCATTTTATGAGAATTAAAATTAATCAGATTCAATTCTACATTTTAGGCAGGAAAATAAGAAAGGCAATCTTCTAATGTGCAAAAACGAAACTTGAATCTTGCTATATTGAGACAACTCTACTTTCCCCCTCTTTGTTAAATTGCGTATTTTATATGAGCACTCCCACAGGAATAGCACAAAACGACTCAGGAATAAGTAAATGAAAGATGAGATGGATATAAGTACTCCTCTTACCCCCAGGCAAGATTTTCACACTGCAGTCAATTTGTGGACTAAAAGCCTGAAAGATCTCTGAAAGCTTTATAAGCATCAATAATATTTGCAATGATGTAAGCCAAAGGCAGTGATCTAAATTCTGCAGTCCCTAATTGAATAAAACACCCATTGAAGTCAACAGAAATTGCACTCAGTTAAGCTGTACAGTATTTCAGGCCTATAGCATTCTACCTCATGTTACTGCATAGCACATACAAGTAGTTTTATTTGCATTGGCCAATGTTTGCAAGGTGCAAACCTCTGTGGAAGTAGGCAGGACTGGAATACCCATATGTGGTTCAGTTGTGTAGTGTCAGCTGAACCAAACCGCAGTCATCAATGAACACCACACGAAGACAGAATGCCCGTGCAGTTTTCCAGGTGAAGCTCTAAGGCTACTTTGATTTGCAGGCCTGAAACAGCAAGGTCACTCATGTTATAGGGGGACTGAATTTGACTCAAATTTTAGATAAAATGGAAAATAAAATCAAATTCCTGTGAAATTTCATGTGCATGTCCATAGCCCATCACACTTAGAGTAATATAATTTTTCTAAACAAGGTAACCCAAGCTATAGCCTCAGCTATTAAACACAAATAAACAGGTAAGTGTATGGCAGAGCCGTGTCATGTTAGAGAATAGTTTATCTAAGGTAAACCTGTGTCAGGACTTAAAAGGCTCCAGGACCTCAGCAGCTAGAGTCCTTAGCTGTTACACCCCTCACTCAGCTTTATTACTGAGCACGTGAAACGGGAGACACGTGTGTTGCCACTGAGGGACAGGAGAGGAATGCGAGTCGGTCTGCAGCTCTGGCACTGCAGATGGTTTGGTATCACTCCTGCTTCTGGGGAAGACAGGATCATGGCTGCCAGAAACCATTCGCATTGCGCTGTGTCAGAGCACTTCACAAAAGCTTGTAATAATGCATGTAATGAGTCTCCAGAATCACATTTGTGAGGCCTGGAGAATGTTTCTCTTTCCAAATGTGAACTGCTGAGTCATCCCGTTCATGAGAGACAGACTGTATTCTCTTCCCAGAGAGCTCCTTTGAATCGCTATTACCACCAGATAACAGATGTTGCTCTCCAGGAAAGTTTTTCATACAAGCTCTTATAATCATACGGATTATTTCAACTTGACCTTGTATCTACAGCAGAAAAACAAGATGAACTGGGGGATCTCAGAGGGCTGTGGGCTGCAGTACTTTGCATATCTAAGTAACTAGGCCCTCAACAACTTGACTCAAAACACAACACAAAAATTAACAGCGTCTGTAGTCTTACAAGGTAAACACAACTTATTCCCAGCTTATATATGGGAAGAAGCAATCCCTAAAGTATTTAATGGACTTGTTCAACATACAGTAAATATGTAACAAATCAGCAATAAGTGATCCAATGTCCAAAAGCATCTGTGTCCCTTTGAAGCTTAGATCCTACAGGCACACGATGAAACTCAAGTTAAATCATTTGAAAATAGGTCTAAAAGTATAAACTGGAAGCTTTCAGTAAAGTGCTTTAAAATGCTCATCTTTTGACAACCACTTCTTTTTTTTAAACCACAAGACACTTTCTCTCTAATTATTTGTTCAAAGTGAACCATACCATGCACTTTATAAGAGACATTGAAAAGCACTGTAATACACACTAAATTTCAAACTTTCCTAACTATTCATACGTCTGGTCAAGTAACAGTAACTGTCCTTCTGCCTGCCTTTATTGTGTTCCTGGATTGCTGCTTTGGATGATAAATCACATTTCCACCACTCTTCCAAAAATGCCAGAGTGGCAATTTGAAATGAGACATCTAACTATTCCTGTGCCTTCTGGTGCCACTTTAACTAAGTTCATACAATTGAATTATTTCTCTAATGCCCCGAATACACACATTTCATGATTTCACATCAGAGTTTTGGAGTTGTAACACCAGATCCCAGAAGTAATAGAGCTATGCTTATTCATAGCAGTAGACAGTCAGACCCAGGTAATGCAATAACAGCTTGGATTCCAAACAGTAGCAACAAAATACAGAACCATAGGGCTTTGGTTAGATAAAAATGAATTAGTACATTTTTCATCAGATGGTCTCATTTATCACTACAGTCATGAATTAGAACTCACAGTATTCCTTTAAGAGAGATATTGTTCATTTAAAAAAAAACACAACCCAAAACAACAAAACAACAACAAAGGTAATGCCAGATCATAGATAGATGACGCTTATTAGATAAAATAATCTACCAGGTCTTGGGAGAATTAACCTCTTTAGCAAAGGCCACAGGTTAGGCCGAGCTGTCCAGTGCAGTGACAGTACTAATATTTTATCAATAATGATTTGCTTTGTCATATGCTATGTTTAGAAACTATTGTTCACTCAATGATTATTCAACTTCATTTGTTTTTTGGCTTCTGCTTCTCAAGGAATGAGGAGTTTGGGCTACTGAATGTTTTTATATATTCTTGCACTTATCCAGCACGTCTCGGTTTTTCTAGGATAAGCACTGCTTCTCTTTTGTCATCCTAACCTCTCTTCCCGTTCGTATCTCCTCGTTTTCCAGCCTGTGCCATACTTTTTCATCCTGGTCTGAAGCCTGATTTTTTACCAGTGGATCAATTTGTACTGGTAATTTTTCCTCTTCTATGTATTCAAATGTAGAAGATAAACAAAAAACTGGAATTCACCACTCCAAAATTTCCAGCAATAGCCATGGCATTAAAAGGGTTAAATTGCTAAACAGCACTTATGCTGTGTCATGGGTATTTACCCATTTACAGTAAATTACACATTTACAGTATTTACCACATCCCAAACTTTACTGGCTGTCTCTACCCAACCTGTGTAGTGCCTGTCCTCCCCGGCTTACCCCCCCAAATCCTGCACACCAGCTTCTCGAGATACTCCAGGAATCTTTGTACCCTGCTCCCTGGAGCTCTCTGCTACTTCATTAGCTTACTGCACTCCCAGTAGGAGCACAGCTAAAACCACTTAGTCTCCCCTACCCTTCCAGCCTTCCTTCATTACTCCCAGTCTGTTTGCCTCCTGATTTCTCAGACTTGTTGCTGCAGAATTGTCTATCATCTCCCGCTTCGCTCCTCAGAGCCACAAATCCCTTGCCAGAATTGTTGACAGACATTATACTGAGAACAACTCACAATGCAGACTTCGTTCCCTTCTCCTTCTTTCAGCTTCCTTCTCTGTCCCACTGTCCGAAAGTAAATGATATCCTCTGCATAATACAGTCACGGAGCATTTTCAAGTTGGAAAGAGGGAGACGGAAAAGCAGATAGACAGGAAAAAGGTGAGCAGAAAGATAAAGACTGAGGCATGCTACCCACCATCTTCTCCAGAAAGGTCTACCTCTGAATCTCTCATTTGAAAACCTACTTTACTAATTAACATAACGATGACAACCTTATTTAGTTGTCATAGTGTTACATTTCTGTCATAAGATACCACCCGGAATACAAAATGATCTTTCTGTGGTTTTGCTTCCCAGATTACTAAAAATGGTGGAATCCTATGGAATGCTGATAAACTAGGAACATTAGATAGTGACAAGTTTTGTTTGAGCTTACTGATTCTTTTTTCTCCACTGTAAGCATTTAACTATTATTCGTATCTTAAACTGCTTAAAAGTGATATCCAGAACAGAGATGCCAAAAAAACGGTATGAATTTTTAGAAAGAGCAGACAGGTCTATATTCTGAACTAACATATTTTTCTCAACAGCCTGATGAAAAGATCGTTTTCACCTCAGCCTAAAGTTGTCACTCTCCATTCTCTTCTCTCTGGTATATACACATCCAGACTCGCTGCTGTGCTCCAGTTGTTTTGATAATGCAGAGCTATCATAAACACACCTGAATACATAGTAACAGCTAAAATTCAGCAAGTGGAATTTACCATGCTAAATTAAATGCCCTAACGGTATATTTCCACTGAGGAAAAGTGTGAGTCAAACTCTCACTCTGTCTTTGCAATAAGACAGAAATAAATATACACGCTGTATTCTGGTTACTATTATGTCGTGCCCATCCTGACATGTGAGATTGCCAGGATGAGAAGCACATGGAAGCTGTACATAACTGTAAATGTATTAAGCAGCAAATAGTAACTCTGATGAGATAGTCACTATTTTGAACGTTGACACCTTAGCATTTCTACAGAAATTGTTAATTCTACAAAACACAGGCACCTTGTCAATTGTCCCTTTTTCCCAGGAAGCCGGCAGACAAACAAGGGACTTTACCAACAAACATGCTCTTGACTCAAAATAATTCCAATGTAGTTCATTTAAAACAACAACAAAAAACCCCAACCAAAACCCACCACTTCAGTCATACGAGTCGTAATCCAGATTACACGTAAATACTTCATAGAAACTTTGGAGGTCACTGGGAACTTCTGAATCAGTGTTTTTTGCCTCCTTTCCTAGGTATTATTTACATGCCCTCACAGGCAAAAGAACAAAATCTGTGCCCATTCTGCAAGGCAGTTATCACCACCAGCTTCCACCGATAGCATCAGTTCCAGAAAAAAAAATCTGCAGCCTGAAGGCTCTATTTTCTTATTGTCCACAGGTGAGCAAAGAGATAGCCCATGAGCATGCACGTGTCTACTTAATGGACAAATTTAAAAACAGGAGTTCAACGTCTTACAGGATAGGGCTCAGCTCTGTATTTTCAGTTTCCAGTTGATGTGGCCTATTATATACATACAGTACAATGAAGACTATTCAGAACTTCTCATTTGCCTTGGAGGCAACCACAGTTAATGCTCTGTAATCTGCATTACAACACACTGTGGGTTTTTTTGTTTTCAATTAATTCTTCTGAAAATATTTTTGGGATGAGTGGATGTATATGGTGAATGTAGTGGTGAGAAAGGCTGTGAGATTCATAATTACAAAGCGAATAAAATCCTGACCTGCTGTATGTGCAGCACTACTAAGATTTCATTGTTCAAATTAGGCAAAACCTCTCTGCTATTACTAATTTCAAGGTCAGCTACACATATAGCAAAAAAAAGAATTGGTAATGATGCTCAATGTTTTGAATTAATCCAGGTAGAGCCGTTAATAAAATAGAAAAGAAAAAACCTCACTTACCTCAATAGTTGTAAGCTGTTATTTCATACTCTGTAAACTTTCACTCCCTACTAACCAAACAAAAGTTCTGCAATCTTGATGCTAGAATAGCTCTCAAATACATACTGCAGAATACCAAAAAAGAGAAAGCCTATGTTGTCCTTACTAGCAGGCATCTCTCCAGGGATGATTGGTCATTACCCTGGCAACCCTCACAAATGGCAAATGACGTAAAGAGAGTGGGAAAAAAGCCACTGAGAGCAAAAAGCAGTATATGCATTATAGATAGTTCTGAGAATCCATGCTCACATATGCATTAAATGGCTTCAGAGGAGCACAAGGGACCTTCCATTTTGCAGAGATGCCTGCCGAGGTGAATAAGAAACTTTCTAATTTTTTTCTTAATCAAAACATTAGGAGCATCTGTATGTCTTTAATTGAAGCAAATTGGTTTCTGATTATTTTAATAATTCAGACACTTTTTATTCCTTTTTTTTCAATTGTTAAAATTTCCCATTAAATTATCTCACAGTGGTATTCAGACAACAGTGGATGCATTTTCATTCCTTTTCACTTTATTTATTGATACGTGAAGTTACTTATTATTACATTTATTCAAATTAGCTCTCATACTCTCATTTTTCCCTAACAATGCATTTGTAAAAATTATACAAGTTCTTACATTTATGTCATTAGAAATAAACATATTAGCAGTTGTATTCAGTGTTGCTGGTAACTATATTCTGCCTAAAGACGACATGATTCTAGCCAAACATCAGAGAACAAATTAAAAAGCAATGTTATTTTTGCACAGCGTGATCATAGTGGATTTGACCCCACTATGATGTGTACATCACAGAGCCAGAGAAATGTGGGTGTGGTTAATTCTTCCACAATTAGATGGAAAAAAAATCACAAGTAAGATAAACAGGAAATCTGCTTTGAGATTCTTTAGCATCTGCACAACTCTTCTTTACACTACTAAGTAAAACTGAAGGAATTCCGTGTACAAAACCCAAGAAAAGCATCTTCCACCCCTGCTTGCATATCTTACCAATTACAATTCAGGGTCAGGCATTTCAGGCATCCTTTTACTTGCTCTTCTTTGGACATCAGGAGTTCTGGATTCCTAAATGCACGTAAGCCAACTTCCAAAGAGCATATTGGAAAGCATTAGCACTAAAGGAATGGGCACAATTCTCAGAGATGGAATAAGAAGAGCTAAGGAAGTAAGCAAATCAAGTTAGCTGCTCTGACCACTCAGCGATTATGTAAAAGTGGGATGGGAATGGCTCTACCACAACAACTGAGTTTTGTGCTGAACTGAGAAAAGCATGTTAGATGTATTTGAACTCTGCCACAACCCACCCCCTCCCCAAACCTGATGTGAAACAGAAGTAACCAGCGGCTGCAACTAGGATATTTCTGTACCTAACTACCTAAATTCAATTAGTTAAAACTTTAAGGAGTAAAATTTAGCACTCTTTGAAATTTAGATACATTGAGACTTCGGTGTCTTTGAAGAAGAGGACAGCCAGACTTTAGAAGACCAGCTTGTTCATACAAGAATAAGGGCAAGAAACTTTGCCAACACCTATAGTTAAAAAATTACATCCAGGTCCTTCAAGAGCAAAGAAACTATAGAGGTAGGACAAATCATCATATCAAATGCGATGTACACATTTCTACCAAAGAAATTCTGTTAAAAATACATTTTCCTGAGTGTAACAGAAGGAAGACTCTAACCTGGAAATTGTACAGAGCATGCACTACTTCACCAAAGTACAGAGCATGCACTACTTCACCAAATAAAGAATCTGAAGTAAAACAATACCTAACTTTATCAGAACAGTTGCTCTGGAATGGTGAGATTTCCTTATGGATGTAGCAACACTTAAAATCCTTGGTTTCAGGATGTGGCAAAGGCATGACATTGCACGATCAGCAGCAGGGCCCTGATTGTCCTCATGACTAGGGTGGTGAGCTGAGATTTAAGGAGACCCAAGCTGAATTCTCAGCTACGCTACAGGCTATACTACTTGCTATACTACTAGCTTCTTGGTTGAGTTCTCACAAAACACTTCCCCAGCTGTACAATGTGAATAAAGATTCTAACTCCTTAAAAAGTGCTTTCAGTGCTATCATTGAAAAGGTTTATACAAGAAAGGGCTTCATTTCTCTTATTTTCAAAATCTACTATCTACCTGCGATCAGGAAGACTACTGTACTGCCATACACTTCTGCCATGACCATTTTCCAAAAAGGCTGAACGAGCCATTGCAAGTGACTGGATTCTATGACAAAACAAGTAATACACCAAAAGGATATTTAAAAGATAATGCTTCATTAGGTGTACTTTATTTATTTGCTGAAGATAATTCATTTTTAATTATTTAAACTCTGGCAGCATCATACTAGCAAATGTTCTGATAGATTATAATTGACAGAAATACCTTGATCTGAGTGAAGTGAAACCTCAGAATACCATTACCTCTGATATCACATTTTTCCCAACAGGAAGACAGCAAGCACTACTTCGTCTTTAAAAACCAGAGAAGGCAAAGTTCACCAATATGTAGATAGCCAATGCCTGCTCTATGCTTCCCACAAATCTTCCTCTTTGATGATCCAAATCTAAGTGTCTCATTTTTTCACAATTACCCTTTGCAGAAATTTAGATTCAAATACAAACTTTCCACCTACCTTCCACTCATTACCGCAACTGAACAAAAATCTTACCCTCAGTGTTCCCAAACTTGCTTTTTTAAGAACAAATGCAGTCTGTCATGGACATATTTTGTATGAAATGTTAAGTATAAGACCAAAAAGTATTTTTTAATATACAAAAACTTTGTGGTTTTGCAAAAAAATGGTTTTAATAAAACTTCCATCTTTTTGAATCATACCCAACCCTACCAACTTGCTTTTTACTCAGCTTGTGCGATTGACTCATGTGAATGTTCTGGGCAGCACAATGGGGACAAATCCAGCCAGTGAATGGGAAGAAGGGGAAGACACCAGTGCAGAGCTGTAGCCAGGGAACAAGGCTTCTAATGAAATCTTAAGAAGAGGCACAATAACAGAATTTTACACTTATTTTGTGACATTGTGTGTCAGACATGCTGCTGAGTCTAACATATGTAGTGCCTGATGGAAAATTGGATTGCCAATCCTAAAAAATCCTCTCCATACAGGGATAAAATTTTCCAATACATTAGAAAATTAAATTAAAAATTGGTCAGTACATAGAAAAAAAGATTGGAGACAGAAATAATCAGATAAGTAAGTTACTACTGATGTTATTCTAAGTGATTCATCCCAAGAAAGGATCAGCTTACTCAGTCAGTGGGAGTTAAAAAGTCTTCAGAATTTTTCTGGACCAACCGTTTAAATGCTTATGAAATACATCATGTTGCAGAATTCCCACAGCTGCTTGTAGTCAACCGGCGTAAAAGACAATCATGCAGGGCCTTCTCCATACTTTCCAAGTTCTGTCCTTCCTTTTATGTGCATCTACTCCAGTCTGGTTTTTAGCTGGAGAAAATTAGCTTGGGTTTTAGCAGGGTCAATGCACTATATGCCAGAGAGTTATAGAAAACCAAAAAACCCTATCAGAACATATTAAAATTTCTATAAAAGCCTTTGCACTGCCATGTCATCTATACATGAGAAAGGTGGGAATGATGATTTTTGTTTCCTAAGCTATGAATATGATTCTGAACAATACATTGTTAAGTAAGCAAAATAATGTTTTTTTCTTTCTCTGTCCTTTTAAAGGACAGACATGTGCCTCGTCAGATGATGCCAAACCCACTATTTGTGTCCTTGCAGTTCTCCATTAGAGATATTGCAGCAAGACTAGCTTATGTCAAGGATGTCCATGTTGAAAGATAACAACATTCCTTAGCAGCAGAAACTATAGGCTTTCAGCATTCTCTGGCTTTCCCATGATTTGGCTTCAACTGGGAACATTATTGCAGTGAGATTCAGTGAGATAAACTAAGGAATAGAAAGTACTAACATTCATCTAAGTATGAACACACTGCTGTTAGTATCCTTTAGTATTCAATTTCAATCAAATTCACAGACACAGTCTGCTCTTTAACACAGATGCACCCAAAACCAGCAATTCATTACTCTCATTCCATCTTTTTTCCAGTTCTAGCATTTGTCGTCTAGGACCTTTGTGACCAGTCTCTCCTGACCCCATAAACTCTGTGACAAAATATTCCAGTAGGTGACCACCACCTTAGCTGGGGAACCCTGGGGCAGGAAAATTGGAGTAGTTCTGACAAGAGAGGACAGTGGCAAGTCCACCCATTCCAACACAAGACAGGGCAAGGTCATACAGGCCACCACTGATGGTGACACCTGCAGTCTCTCCTGAATTACTTTCAGAGCTGGTAGTTCAGATTAACCTTCAGCTACCAAGTCAACCGAACCACACTTCTGGTATATGACACAACCTCAGGATCCACACAGCACTAGAACTTCTAGTAAGCAACATAGATTTTAAGTTCCTAAGACTGGCTATCCCTGTGCCAGCACCAGCAAGAATGAAAGCGCTAGCTTAGAGAAACTGTTTTTTACAACTTTGTTTAAGGCAGATCTAAGCAAGCCATTGAAAATAAGCAGCTTTTGAGAAATACAGGCTAAAAGGCCTGGTTTCCTCCAGTTGTTTCATGTTTGGATTCTTTTGTGTGTCTCAAAAGCAAAAATTTCTGATCAATGCTCTTAACTAGGACAAAGATATTCATACAGTCTGTGTTCTGGATAGATTATCTGTTGTCAACTAATATAACACAGATTATCATCTGTGGAAGCAATCAAAAAGGTAGCGTAAGCCCAGTTTCCTAAAAGCACTAGTTTAAAAATACCTGAGACTTGCTCACATTAGCTCACCCCTACTATAAGCACTCCACGGTGCTTGACAGTTTTCTCTCTATATTTTTCTTAATTGTTCAAAGAAATCAAATATCATGACTGATAGTAAAACTCTCCCCCTAAAAGCCTTCTATAGTTAAAAGTTTAAAGAAATTAATAAAAACAAAATACCAAGACTATGATGGAATGGTGCTCTTATATGCTGTTTACTTCCTGCAAGAAGTAACATCCCAGACCACCCTCCTAGCCAGTATGCTCCATGTCATAGCTAATTTTCATAAAAAGGACTAAATAATGAAGACTACCCACACACATAAGGCGACATATAAGTACTCAAGGAGAGCTCATCACCTGCAGATCTTGTCAAGTTCTGCACTGTACCACATCTTTTCCTGACAACACTTGGAAACATTAATTCCTCTCAGTTTCACTTGCAAGGAAGATGTCTCGGGCCTGATGCACCTCTTGGCTACAGTTCTGCAATGAAATAAAAGACACTGTGCCAGCATAAAAGCGGTCAGAGAGAAGAATCAGACTCCAAGATAACCACATAAGTGGAAGAAAAAGGGATTACAAATTTGCATGTGATATAAAAATGGGAATTCTTATAATAGTTATTAAAAATGCCATGAACTTATCTGTTACAGCAATTTCAATAATCATCAAATAATGCAAAGATGTTCTCATTCACCCCAACGGCTTTTTAAAACGGAGCATACTAATACAGATGTGTGCTGATGCTGTAATTTAGGAGCTGGTACTTTTGAACAGTACCAGCATGACTGCCCTAGAATACAAATTTTCTGTGAATAAATATTCAGATAAAGCACTGCAATACCAAACTTCCCTGTATAAATCAGTGCCTCCTGAATGAAAGCACACCCTTTTCTGCACCAGATGCCTTGCTGCAGTGCAATTACATTGCTCTACATACTCATTTTGGATGATAAAGTACACACTTGTCATAGTAATGACCTGAATGAATTCATGAAAAAAGCGACAATCTCTGCAAACATGCTCACCCAGCAAATACACTATTATTTTTCCTCACTGACCTATCATTTAATAATTAAGTTTATAACAATCTATTTTTTTGTGATACAGTAATACATAAGTCTATAAAATCAAGCTGATACCTTGTTTTTTTGAAACCCAGTAGAAACAAGGCTACTCTAGTTTGCATTCCAGAACCACCTATGTTGATGTTGATTGCCAGTGTCTCTGCCCCCTGCTTTGTCTATCTATGCCCTGTCCTGGTAGTAAAACAAACGTTTTACAGAATAGCTGTGGAGACACCAAAACCTCCCCTTCACAACAAACATTTACAGATGTCAAGTGAAAACAACTCTCTATAATAAAACAGGCAAAGATTCGGAGCCTAACAGAGTTCCAAAAAGGTAACATAAGAGTGTCACAACTCCTAAAAGATCACTGATTAGCATACCCTGACAGCTCTGCTCCCAAGACTGCTGTATTTCACCCAATAAAGAATGCATATGCAGAAATAAGGACTCAGGGCTCTTCTCTCTCAGAGGAGTAGGTTAATCAGCAGGATTAACTTTTATCCTTTTGGATTCCTTACCCCTGGCTGCACAGAGCCATGATTCTTAGCTGCATGGTATCATAGTTCAAAACTACTAGTGAGGAAACATAGCATCCTCCTTGAAAGCTGGGAATAGGAATTTGCACCTTGTCAGACTGAAGACAGAGCATCTGGCCAAGAAAAGGAGATCTGTACTCCATGCTCAGCTATTATAGTCAAATTTCCATTCTAGCATGGGAAGCGCTGGGGATCAAAATGCCTCATATAGTGGTAAGGCTCAACTGACACAAAGATCTTCTGTTTATCAGGCTAAGCTGGCTTCCCGACTGTAAGTAGCTTTGTTTGTACAGATGAGAGGTACTGAGCCAGGTCAGGTTTAGACCAGCTGCCAAGCTAATAAGCCCTGCAAGAATCCAAAGTGACTACAGACTGAGCGCTAAGCCTGAAACAGTAAGTGCTTCCAGATCTGAGCCAAGCAAGACATATGTACACAAGAGACTCATTTGAGAAGAGCAAGACAGGCCACTTAGGTTCTGGCCGGGGCTGGCTTAGCCCAGCAGACCTCTTACCTCAGAACCAGTTCCAGGCAAATGGTGCTGACTGTGAATTCATACTGTGCCTGAGCTAAACAAGGACAGTGGTCAGGAATCCCCCAGTCTGGTTTCACAGGAACCACTCATGGTTCAGAACAATAAAGCAGCACTAATATTATGTGGGTTTTTCCCCCATTTTCCAGTGTATCTAGCCGCTATTATTCCAGCCAGAGTCAGATGGAATGTCGGCATGCATTCTCCTTTTTCCCCCTCCCGGCTCCCTGAAAACTAGTCAGGCCATCTATTGATGATGGAAAGTTGACTGTATATTAACAGCAAGCACCACCACCTCTTCCTTCAATCGCGTTCTAAAATATGAGTCATGGATCTTTTACAAAAGGACAGGTTAAACACACCAGTTCCAAAAGAAGATTCTGGGACATACACCCCTGTGACTACCTTACTGGAGTCACAGGCAGATTTCAGACATATCTCCTCTCCTCAGCATTTCCAACCGCTAAGCCCAAACGTCCTGTACAGTGGTTACACTGTTGCAAGCCCAGTTCTAAGTTGTCCATCTTTAGTACATTTTATATGAAACATAACTCACTGCTTGGATTCCAGTCTGAGGTAAGAACCTAAAGGTCAGGTGTGGCAATGTTGAGGCCCCTTAGTGAGGTTTAGCATCTATTTTGTGCCATAGCTCTTTCCCTGCAGGAGGAGGATAATAGCGTATTTATACTCACAGCACCCTTGTAAAGAAGGGAAGTATAAAAATTGAGAAAGTACTCAAGTACTTTAGCAAAGAAAGTGGAAAGTTGAGAGGTCATACAGCGTTCTTGAGTGAATAAGTATTACTGATTATTTTCCTTTTTCATTTACAGATGCTTTTTGGTTCACATAAACACTTAAGACCTCTTCTGAAAATAAGAAAAATAAAACCTTTAACATACATTTTGCAATCAAGAAACAAGGAGGAACACAGACATTATGAATAACCCATTGTCACAGCCAGTCTGCTGCCACATCTATAGCTGGCACTGCAGCCTGGGAGACTGACTGGCAGTTGTGTGGCACTGTTCAGGAACAACAGGCCATCAGCCACCCAATGGGGAAGTAAGTGCAGCTTGTTGAGAAACAAAAAATCATTCTATTCAGTTTTGGCTTGACATATACATCACTTTCCACATTGCTTTGTGTTACCAGAAAGGTGAATTCACTTGCTTGAAACAATTACATCTTAATGAAGTTGTAAAAACCTTAAAGCAATAATCATGAAGCTTCAGATTCTCCAGATTAACACTGATGAAATGAGCTTTTACTTACTGGTAACCATCATAATTTGGTGCCTTGATTCAGGCCTCACTTCTAAAATTATGCTTCTGTTTATTCCTGTAGACAATGTATATATAATGTCACATACAGTAATTCAGTATGTGATATTCCCATGAAAAGCACATAATTTCCATTATACCTACCCCTGCAATTCCTGACAAGATACTATGACAATTTGTACCAATATGGGAACCTAGATAAAATACTTTCATTGCTTCCATCTACTTTGATTTTATAATCCTTGCTTCTGAGTAAACTAAGCAAAATACTTAAAAATACACAGAAAGTATTTGGGTATGTTATGGACGGTGGTGGCAAAACTCTAGATTCCACCTGCTCTTATGCAAACATAGGATGATATGCAGGAATTCACTGAAATAATCCTAGATTTGTGTGTCTCTAAGCAAGGTTGGACTCTGCTGAAAAAAGATGCCTGCAGTTTATTTCTCTTATGTTGAACCTGGTAGGGTTATGCACACTGTTGTAAAGCAAAGTCATTGTAAATTGTTGTCAAACCAGTGATGATGTTCTATGCACTTTCCACTGATGTAAATGCCTATAAAAGCACAAGGCAGAGAAAAGTAAGACCTAGACAGTTGTCAGTCTAAATTTCCTTCCCCATATCCTCCAGGCTTCTTGAGGATTACATAGATTTGGCTTTATTTCCTTATGCTTGTCAAATCCTGAGACTTCTACATATTAGCATGATTTCCAGTGCACATTACCTTGCAGTTCATACTATCGGTGCCGATCAGCCACTGGAGCAGGAAAGATGAGTCAGGCACAGGCATGCCTTTGCTCCATGCCTCACACAGCCACAAGCCTCTTTATCCCGGCATACAGTTGCTGATGGCATCACCGGGAATTCTCCTGTGTTGAAGAAATAAGGAATTAAAAATAAAGCAGCAGAATGCTGTGTTTGTTTCTGGCTTGCAGATCAATCCTAAGCAGCTCTTGTGCGGAGAACAGTATCTGCCTTTAAGTATCAATTATCAATACCAAATATCAATAACGATGAATCATTACTACAACAATAATGTAAGTACAAGCAGGATCTAAATAAAGATCCTCTGGCATTGTAATTCCAAATTTTCTGAACTGCTTTTCCTATCTGTAATTAATTCCTCCTCCTCAAACATCTCTACCTTGAGTATTAGTGCCACATACTGGAAATCATGATAACACATGGACTTTAAAAGACTTCATAATGCAAAATCAAGGTGCACTGACTTTATGAAGTACAATCAGTGAAACAGCAGTGTTCAAATTTACCTTCCTAATGCTAGCATCTATATTTTGTAGTTATATTGTATTATAACTTATGTCAAAACTTCAAATTTCCTAACTTGCACAATAAAATTATGAAGTTTGCTCATTAAATAAACAGAGAATCAAACTGTGTGTCAAAGTAAATTCCTTGCCCTTGAGAATCAGTAAGTCCAATCACTTCCTGATATTCTCATAATTGTGCCTAAAAAAATCCACCCAACTCGTTGTCCCCTACTGTTGGATTTTAATATTTTTCTTATGTTTTGATTCAGAATGAGACTTAAAGAGGGACTGCCAGTTACCAGCATAAGATTAACTGCAGCATCTTGGGAGCTGTAGTCCAAACACACACACCTAAGCTGCTTTTCTCCTTCACTACCAGAAAACTTGATGAAATTTGTAATAATCTATTCTATTGACAACAGCTTTACACACTTTCTGAATAAAACCACTGGGTACACCAAATGTAAATTTTCTCTCTCTTCTTACCTCACTGATCAAATTCAGTGTAAATAAGGAGATATAATTGAAACTTAAGTCACAACTTCGAAAAAAACAAAGCTTTGTAGGAAGTTCTGAACCCTCTACCATAATAAGACAAAGTGAGACTCATAGCACTAATTTTTGGTTTACGGTGAAAATTTAAGAAATGCTTTTAAATTATTTACATTTCAATAATCAATTGCTATTAAGATAAATCATTATGCTATGTGACACTTTAGAGGTAAATGTAAAGATAATAAAAAAACCCTCATTCTATTATCCTGACTAAATCTAATCACTTGGAGATCCTTACTAAAGTATTACAGAAATAAGTCATGCATCTTATGTGAACTTGAAAAGAACACTCATGATTATACTAGGCCATACACAACTACCCCCTATCCCTCAAAAAAAACCCCTCACATCAGCTCATATAGGAATTCAAAAAGGTGCACACCAGGAATGCTTGCACTTTAAGCCAATTTCCCCATTCTCCAGTTAGAATTTTCTCTGATGTTAACCGCTGGCTATGCCTGAGGTCTCTTTCTTTTGTTTCCTTTAATTCCTACAACTTTATAGTTTCTCCTCTCTGGCTGTTCTGGCCGAATACCACATTGGGCTGAGAACTCTGATACCAAACAAGGCGATCCGAAATCCTAATTACAAGTTCAACGGCTAAAGGGGCAGCTGAGCTGGCAAACCAGAACTGCCCAACCTTCCAGCTTGCCTCAGGGATCAAGGTCTGAGGTGCAAAGGAGTGCCCCAAGCGAGAAATGAACACCGCAAGGCTGGGATATCAAGATATACTTTAAACACGTTTTATTCTCGGTGGAAGAGTCCAGAGGAGCAGCGACAGTAACACGGGAAGGACTCAGGGAGGGCCTCGCTGCAGTAACTGTCGCGCCATTCCACAGCGGCCCCTCTCCACTCACCCCCTTCCTCCCTATCCCCTCAGGCGGCAGCAAGCCCACCCCACAAGCCCTCGNGCGGGTCCGCTCTTGCCCGTCCTCCTTCCCTCCCTCCCCTCCCCCGCCCCGCGACCGTGGAGCTTGGCGCCGTCCCGTGAGGCGGCGCGTGCGAGCCTCCTCCGGGCGCTTCCCGCCTCCCGCCTCTCCCTCAGGCCCCGGGCGCGGGGGGCCGCGGCCCGACCCTCCCGGAACCCTTCCACAGCCCTCCCGGTCCTTCCGCAACATGCGTGGGGAAGAGGAGGCGGCAGGCCTTGTTTATGTCTCTCCCGGCCTCACAGCACCCTTGTAAAGGCCCCGGCCTCGGGCTGAATTAGCGCCGCTCGGGTGCCGGCTGTCCCCGGAAGACCCCCCGCGCTGTGGAAAGTGGGGCGTCGTTTCTTCCCAGAGCACTTCTGCCCACCCTTCCGTGAGGAGCGGAGTCCAGGTGTTTTGTCTCAGACTGGTTTTCCCGAGGGTGCGCAGAGCACCTCAGCGAGGATCGGGGCCCGCGGGGGTGAGGTGTGGCAGCCCTCACTGACAGAACTGGTGTGTTTCGGCCCACCTTGCTAATTCTCAGTACCCCCGGGAGGTCTGGGCTCACCTGGAGTCGGGTGGCTGTTAAGTTAGCACTTTCTGAAAGTTTTGTCGTCTTTAGATGCAGCTGTGTTGTCCGTCTCCTGTTCAAATTACTGTTTTACTGCTAAAGGAAGGTATTGCAGTGTCCTAGTTAAAGCATATCTGCAGTCTTGTAATAGCTCTCTGGTAACTGGGGTTCTGAACAGAGTTTCTTCTGGCCTTGGAAAAGATTCTTTGACTTTGTTTGCTTTTTCTACAAGCAAACTAGATGGGGTAGGGAAAGGTCAGGATTGTAGTAGAGTGTAATAGCCATTCACTATCTCTTTATTTACGATCTTTTCAGATGAAGTTGGGGCTCTTGTTTTTGACATTGGCTCGTACACAGTGAGAGCAGGCTATGCAGGCGAGGACTGTCCAAAGGTGAGGATCTGTGTGACTCAATGGAAATACAACATGAATTTATGCCTTAGGTCTTGTGTGTTAGTTATGAGTTTACAGAATATGCTGGTTTGTGTTCTGACTGTATTGTATAAGGAAAGCTCTGAATTTATGAGCAAATAACACCCAGAACATTAATAATTCTTACATACTGCTTACCTTCTGCCTTACAGGTTGATTTTCCAACAGCCATTGGTGTGGTACTAGAAAGGGACAATGGCAGCACTCTGATGGAGATAGATGGTGACAAAGGCAAACAAGGGGGCCCGACCTACTACATAGACACCAATGCCCTGAGAGTTCCGAGGGAAAATATGGAGGCCATTTCACCTTTAAAAAATGGAATGAGTATGGTGCTCTGTCTTTTTCTACCCGGTTTTAAAATAGCAT
Organism: Rhinoptilus africanus; assembly: GCA_013400135.1. Classification (NCBI taxonomy): domain Eukaryota; kingdom Metazoa; phylum Chordata; class Aves; order Charadriiformes; family Glareolidae; genus Rhinoptilus; species Rhinoptilus africanus. Next base: position 457,474 of record VXBO01007878.1, on the reverse strand, counting down.
TGCTAGGCTGCAAAAAGTCGTAGGTTTCACGTAAACATATCCTATGTGTAGCAACAGAAGCTGTAAGAATGGATACCTGGTTTTCAAATTGCATGAAGTATAGTTGGTTTATAGAGTTAGTGGACTTTCATTATAATTCTTGAAATGTTATGATCGTGATGCTTACAGAGAAGAGACTCTGCAAAGCTATGAAGGGAGGTGTATGTCTGATGAGGACAGCTTTCAACTAAGGAGCTCTACTCAAAAAGAAAGGGCATTGGAAAACCTTTATGTATTTATGAAATGGAACAAAACTTAGAAGTAACTACTCTGCTCACTTCAATGTTGTTACAGTTGAAGACTGGGACAGTTTCCAGGCAATTTTGGATCACACTTACAAGATGCATATTAAATCTGAAGCAAGTTTGCATCCTGTGCTTATGTCCGAAGCACCGGTGAGTAAAAGCAGCTTTGCCTTTTGAAAAGTCTTAACTAGATCTTCTTGCTGACTCTACAAACATTAGTCTTGGGCAAGTCTGACATTGGCTTGAAGGTTACGAGTGTTAAAACTTAGCTGCAGAAATAACAATTTTAAAGTACCTTGCCAGGTTCTGGAAAGTAATCTGTTTAAGAAACATGTTTAAAAAAGAAAAGAATTTGAAATAGTTGCATGAGTTGCATTAGCAATTATTTACAATATGCTATTGTTTTTCACTTAAAAAAAGAAATCAAAATTAAAGAAAAAATAAATCACTCTACTGCCCAGAATAAAAGCAAAAAGATATTTGGGTTTCTTATTATGTATTAAGTTGCACTTAATAAAATGCCATTGAAAATCTATCACTTTGTTCAGTCTCACAACTAAAAGTACATGACAGAGAATAATATTTATAATGGAGAAGGTTTTTTCTGTCTTCACTTCTGTAAATGGCCCTGTAAGGTTAATGAAGTGGGCGAATACAAATTTCTGGGAAAACATGTGGAGAAACTTTCTGTCATTTAATAATGCTTAGCATTTGAAGGTTGGATCTTAAAGTCACAATACGAAAGGTAGACATGCCATATAAAAGTTATGCGTATCTTTAATAAAATCTTATGAAAATTATTTTATTTTTCATTATTCCTTGTGTTGAATTGTAGATTGTGGAGCACGGATGAATTTGCAATGGTTAGTTCATGTTTGGTGACTCAGTGGGTGTCTGATTAGAGGTTCCCATTAGTGTTCTTACAGAACTAATCTTACTTTAACATATTGACTTGGAAAAAACTTGATGTTTTCAGTAATGTGTAGAATATTTGATATTTTTTCTGGCTTAATCGCAAATATAGTAGAACTGTAAGAAAGTACCTTGAAAACAGGAAAATCTGGATTTATTTTTCTTTCAACTAGGCAAGTTATTTCACGTATCTTTCCCCTTGTAAAATGGGCACGTTACTTGTTTTAGAAAGTTCTTTGAGAGGCTGATACTGTAAGAGCTGAGCTGTAGAAGTGTAAAGAAATGTCTGTTTAAACAGTAAAAGAGTATATCACTTTTGCCCTTCATTTTAAGAGATCTTTATTTCTGTGTGATAGATAAGCATTAATGTATTGTAGTAGAATTGGAATAAAAAAGGTTCTAAAGAAGTAAGTTACTAGAAATCTGTCTCTACAGTATCTTGATATGATTTGAAACTGTGGCTCTAATGATTCTAATTACTTCTTTATTGTGTTGGCATTCTTTTAGTGTATTCTAATATAAACATATCTTGCTCTTGGTCATTTATTTGTGGTTTGGCTTATTTTTTTTCTTCTAGTGGAATACTAGAGCGAAGCGTGAAAAACTGACTGAACTGATGTTTGAACACTACAACATCCCTGCTTTTTTCTTGTGCAAAACTGCTGTTTTAACAGCGTATCCTTTGGAATGTCTCACTGCTTCCCCCCCTACCCCCTGGAAATGGCAGTAAACTTATTCTAGGTAATTCCTATTATAACAGCATGTCTAATTGCTCTGAAATTAGTTTTTCCATAAACATCTAAGGAGGAAGTAAACAAATTCTCTTTCTGAACTTCAGGGCTGTTTCTGAGCTTTAAAGCTCGCTTTTGAAATTCTCCCAATCTGACTGTTTTCCTTGAAGACGTTGTCTCTTATTTTACTTTTTTTACCCCCATTGTATACCATGGGTAAGAATGTTACAGACCTGAAATGATGTTTGTCCAGACTACTAAATACAGTAATTAGAGCTTGAAGTTCCCATAGCCTTAAGATGAATATTTGGAATTATTTTAAAGTAATAACATGTTACAGCTTCAGAGTCTAACTGAATTGCATACACTTAGAGCTTGCTGCATAGTATTGACTTGAAGTCGTACCTTTGTATGTTCAAAGCTCAAGTTAGTTCACAGAAGTTAAATGCCATTCTCCCTTTGACGTGGTGCGCTTCATAGAAAGATGATTTGCTCTTGAAAATGGCAAATCCTTTTGTAGAGCCAATGAAAAATGCATCGGGGTCTTCATTCCTCGTTATGCTCTTAATTGTATGGCAGTATTTTTTCCTAAGGTGAAAATTGCAGTATTTTCCTTAATCGTTGTGGCTAGTTTTGCCAATGGGAGATCTACAGGTCTCATTTTGGATAGCGGAGCAACACACACCACTGCTATTCCAGTGCATGATGGATATGTACTTCAGCAAGGTAAAAATTTTCATGGATAACAGCATTGCAGTATCAAAGTCAAGTTAGTTTTCTTTCTGCTTTTACACAGATTTAAAAACAACAAAACTGCATCCCCATAAATATGGAAAAAAAACCCCAAACCCATTAGCTGTTCACTGACAAATAGACAAATAGTTTGTTGTGAGAATTTATTCATGATTTCAGTGTTTTCTAGGTTGGGAGGTGGTATTTGTTTTTTTGTTTCTCTTTTTCTAGTTTGGTTTGTTGGTTTTTTTTTTTTACTTTTAGGTATTGTAAAATCACCGCTTGCAGGAGACTTTATTACTATGCAGTGCCGGGAATTGTTTCAGGAAATGAACATAGAAATAATTCCTCCGTATATGATTGCTTCAAAGGTGGGAAAGGAACTTTATTTAGGAATTGCTTGCCTGGGGAGAGGCTTAAATGATTAACTGTTGGTCATGTTTCCTCCAATCTCAGGAGGCAGTTCGTGAGGGGTCGCCAGCAAACTGGAAGAGGAAAGAGAAGTTACCCCAGGTCACTAGGTCTTGGCACAACTACATGTGTAATGTAAGTAGGTCGTTTCTCCCACTCTCAGACTCCCCTAGGCATCCGATAAGGAGGTTTTGGTTGCAAGGATATCAGGTTTTCCTCTTGAATAAGTAGAAAATCTTAAAAAAAGACCAGTATCAATTCTAAAAAGTCTATCAAACTGAAGACTGACATTCATATAACCATGTTATTCTTAACTCCACAGTGTGTCATTCAGGACTTCCAAGCTTCTGTCCTCCAAGTGTCGGATTCAACCTATGATGAACAGTACGTCACTCTGTTTTTCTTGTAAAATCAATTATCAGTTCTGCATGGGGTGCTTCGCCTGTTATTGCTGTTGGATGGGTTTATTATAGAAGAAGTTTCTAGATAAAATCTGTTTATTTCTGAAAGTGGAAATACAGTGTACATCCAGGTGGTAAGTTTTTTATTTAATTCCAAGATGCATGAGATCATAATAAATACCAAAAGTGTAAGTCATATGAATCACAATATTCCAGTTGAAACTTTGGTTTATAATGCTACTCAGATAGCTTAACATCCCATTTACGTTGCATTACTTTAACGTGTTACTTTCTGGCCAATGCTCCAGGGTAGCAGCACAGATGCCAACCGTTCATTACGAGTTCCCCAATGGTTATAACTGTGACTTTGGTGCCGAGCGTCTAAAAATTCCTGAGGGACTGTTTGACCCTTCTAATGTAAAGGTAAAATAACTATGATACGTAGTAATTGTAAGGCTTTAAATTACTAGATTATCGCATGACTTCCTTTTGTAGGATGCTCTTAATTTTGTGGTTTGTATGTGTGTATGGTTCTCCTAGGGGTACAATTTGCCTGTGTTGTTTTCGGGTTGGGCTAGCAAAGAATAAAATGTAGTTCAAAATGGGTGGTGATGAGCTGAATGGGAATATAGGACTTTTATTTTTTTTTTCCTTCCCTAAAAAATGTTTAGCGCTCTCTAGAAATATTTGTATAATCAATTCATTCAGAGCTTCTGTGTGCCTTGCTCTGTTGAAGCAATGATATGTAGATTACTAATTTTAATTCTAGGGTTTATCTGGTAACACGATGTTGGGTGTGAGCCACGTTGTCACAACAAGCGTTGGAATGTGTGATATAGACATCAGGCCGGTAAGTGTTAGTCAGACATGTTTTATTTTAAGGTGCAGATATTTTTGTGCTGATAGGATTTTTTGGGACTAGAACACTGTTGATGAAGAAATGTGGATTTCCTAGGATGATGATAAATACATTAGAATAATTCTCTAAGTACTACATATTTGTATAGAAAAACATGTAGAATTACTAATTTGTCTTACAAAATGCTAAATCAGGATTTTTTTACTTTTAATCAGTGTTTCTACCTATATATAAATAGTTAATGTCTAGATTTTGTGGCTGGCACTGCATAATGGGCATTGGATTGGCTTCAAACGAACATTTTATGTTCAGAACTTTAAGTGTTATCTTCAGATTTTTGGGTGTAGCAGATAAATAAAAGTTCCATATGATTGGTTATGTCTAGAAATTAGAGAAGAGGTTTAAAAGAAAAGCTTTCTTTTTAAAACTATGTTCTAACTTTCTCAGATGTTAATTTGAAAATATTCAAGTTTGATACGGACTGCATGGGGGTTGTTTCAAAAATTTTTCCTCTTCCCTGCCATCTCAGGCTGGCTGAGTAGGCCAGGCCATGAGCTGTGTTCACTAACTGCAGCATTAGTGAGACTGAAAACTGTTGCAGTGCTGTGGGGTTTTCCTTTGTATTTGCAACATCCAACTGTAAGAAACCAACAGTTCGGATACAGGAGGTATCTGTAGGTGTAGGGTTCTCTACAGTAGAGAAATGATTCTGTGAAATCATTTAGAATCGTTGATCACATAGCTTATGTCTTTCTTGTGTAGTTTAATATTAAGTTGTCTTAAAATATTTTCCAAGTGATTAAAAACCTAACTGGATTGTGAGAGGTAGTACTGTTAGCATCAAGTGATGTATGTATTATTGCTCTCGATTATATGTCCTTGAGTGCCATTCCTCTCTGTTCTGTGAAACAGTTGTTTTCAGAATGATTTCAGAGTTAATACTGTAGGTTACTTATTCTCTTTTTAGGGCCTCTATGGCAGCGTGATTGTAGCAGGAGGAAACACTCTAATACAGAGTTTCACAGACAGATTGAACAGAGAGCTGTCTCAGAAAACTCCACCGGTAAACCAACTCTTTAAAGAGCTGCATTGAGTTACTTATCATTTTGCTTTTCTGCTGTATAAATGCACAAGCCTGTATCATAGTGTTGACTTTGTTAGGAACCCAGCAGCTGAGGAGATTTCTATGGGGTAAGAAATCTCTTCTCTAAAGAAAAGAAAGAAGTCTTGACAAGTTCTTCTGTGAAACTAATTCCAGCAGATAGCATAACTGTTTCCTGAATATTTTACTTCTCTGTTCCTGCTTTCAGACTTGTGATTCTAAGTTCTGTAGTTGTCCCTAAGCAACAGTCACTATTTCCCTTGACGGCCGCACCTGAAGCGCTGCTGACTAACTTGAGGCACATTCAGTCTTTCTGCCTGAGGTCTTGTCACTTTGTCATGGGAATTGTTCTTCCTGGATTCTATGACAACTCGGCCTACTCGTAGATAAAACCTGTTGGTTTAACATACTTGTATTTATTTTTTTAAACTCACTTGATCTCGAAGAAAGTATTAATACCTTACACTTGTGTTCTTGAGAGCCCATGTAGCTTATGGTATTTCTTGAAAACTCATATTCAAGAAAAAATGTTCTACTTGTAGCAACTCTGAAATCATGAATGTTATGAAAAACTAGGAAAGGTAGTTCCTTGCTGGTTATAATAGCCGAGGAGGAACCCACTGAAATTCAAAGATCTTACTGCTACAAGGTATTTTGAAGGCAAAAGGAATAATGAATGGGTCCAAAAAGGGCTAGATGAATGAAGTTCAGCAATGTTAGACATCTTGGTCCCACTGGATGTTTTAAGTAGACAAGCGTTAGAGATGATGAGATCTACTGTGAGCATTATTGCTCTCCACCTGCCTTGTTTCTAGCCTTAAGCATTTGCTGCTGCTCCCTGTTGGGAGACAAGATAAAAGCCACACGTGCTCTGTTCCGCTATGGCTATTCTTCAATTCTAAGCACAGGGCAGATGAGCATTATTACAAGTTTATTAAAATTGACCTTTTTCACTTGCATGTTGGTATATACACCAAGTTCCTTGTGCTATCCTTCTCTTTTGCCTAAAGATCAGTCGCTTACAGTTTGATTGTTCTTTCTTTTCACCTTCTTTTCTGTTCAGAGCATGCGCCTGAAGTTGATAGCGAACAACACAACCGTGGAGCGGAGGTTCAGCTCCTGGATTGGTGGTTCAATTTTGGCTTCTTTGGTTAGTAAAACCCTGTTACTATGTTGCTACACTAAGCAGCACTGATGCCCAAAAATCTAATTCCACATAAGCGTGCATTGCAGAGTTTGTGCAATCACTATCTTGTCTATCCTCCTGGTAAGGTGAAGAGAATCTACTTAGAAAAACAGGACAACATGAGCATTTCCATTCAAAAAATAACTTGCCATTTTTAATGGCAAGGTGTGTGCTTGAAATACTCTATCTAGAAATGACATGTGTATGGTACACCATGACAGTAGCCCACCTGTTTCTGCATGGTATTCCCAAGCTTAATTCTACAAGGTACTGAATTACAAAATGGCTTGTGGGGATTAATGTAGCAGTATGGGAAAGGGAGACCAAAATCAGCTTGCGGTACTGCAACTTCCTGTCTTTAGTTTAATCACTACCAATATAAAGCTCAAAGGAAATAGTTAAGCAGGCCAAGTCCTCTTACCTCAGTTAATGTAAATGCTTTGTTTGCTTTTTCCTCCTAGGAAAAGCTAATCATGTTTCACTTAACCTTTTTTTATTGTGTGTTTTGTTTTGTTTGTTTTTGTAGGGTACTTTTCAACAGATGTGGATTTCTAAACAAGAATATGAAGAAGGAGGGAAACAGTGTGTAGAAAGAAAATGTCCTTAGACCTCTCACTGTGAAAACTGCTGCCCACTCAGTGCTCCTTCTGTTTTATAGCTTTAGCATACTCAGGAACGGGATGGACTCTCTTTTGTAGAAAGTTTATATTGGATTTTTTGCATAATTCAAGTTCCATTTTTAACAAACCTTAGAAACTTTGAAAGACGTAATTGGTACTATCATGGAAAAAGGATGTTTACATCCCTTGTCAAGCAATAATTCATGTAACAAGCATTTTATAATTTTGTATAAATGTCTATTTTTCTCGAGTATCTTTTCCTGGGAACAGCTTTACAGTTTAGCGAATAGAGGCATAACCTTGCAAATGCCCATGCAAATTTATTAAAAATCTCTTGTCTACTTTCATATATTAGTCTTCCTTGCTGGTGCTTTAGCCTTAAATTGCTCTTATTTCTCTCTTAAAAAATAAAATTCAGTCTTTTATTTTGAGCAACTTTGTGAGTACTTGAGAGAAAGTTACTCTTCTGTTTTAAAAATGGAAAGTTTGTATTTAGTAATCTACTATAAAGTGAGTTAGTTCAGTGTAACTTTGACTCTAATGAAAGTGATACATTCAGTGCAGGGAATGTTCTGTTACACACTGGTTTGCTGACTTTCTATTCTGGAGCAATTTCATTTCAGTAAACTAATCGGTGCTTTCCACCTGATTTCTAAGAATGTATTTAATGCCTTTGTGATGTAGGTGAGAAGCAAAACTTGTTCGAGCCGGGGAAATTAAGGCCAAGAATCGTCTCTCCAGGACGAGGAGTGTAGTGGCAGAAGAGCTCAGGATGTGGCTTGGCATTTTCCAGGGAGCTGTAGTTCCAAGGGGCGGCTACTGCTTGTTTCTTGCTGATCAGCTCCCTCGGCTGACTCCCAGCAGGGTCAGTAAGTGCCTGGGTCTCGTGGGGGGAGCGAGCACTCAGGGGCAGAGGAAGTAGGAGGATTTCTTTTTTTTTCAGCAGGAACTGGCTGTTGAGATGCAGCTCTGTGTTGCTGTTAAGCTTACTTCAGTTTCCAACTGTGTGATGTTCTGTATTGGGACACAATGAAGTTTTGCTCCTTATCTTAAAAGCTGTGGAAAACCAAATAGCATTTAACCCATTTTAACAAAAGAAAAGAAATATAAACAGTACTGCTACATTTTTTGCATCCTAAAAGACCTTGTGGGTAAATAACGATGAGGTCTTTAGTTGAAAACAGTTTGACGTTACCTCCAAACAATAAAGTAACTTATCAAAACAGCCTGCTTTTGTCCTATTGTGATAACCATTAGTTTGCTCTTGAGACAGAGTTGCTTGCTTTAGATTTTCAAAGCTATCAACAAACCACATTTCTGTCATGAAATGAGGCAAACTTACGTCAGCTACAACAGGCGACATAAGTCACCAGCTACTCTTGTCACCCTGGAAGAAAAAGACTTTCAGGTAGTGTGTAGAATGTCAACTGAACTTGTATCTTAACACGCCACAGTGAATAATGTTTTATAAAGTTACCGTGGCATCGGTGAAGTACTAAGATTGGGCAGCTTGTTGCTATAAATGAAGATACAAAGTAGGCTGCTCTTTGTTTTCCTTTGGTTGGGACCATGCCTTTTAAGCTTTCCTTCGGTGCCGTGTGCTTAGGTTTCATTATGTCTAATCGAATTTTATCTTCGGTGTATCTTAAAAGAACTGCAGTATGATGGTAGTATCTGTGAATGTTCTAGCACCATATAGAAAGCAAAACACTTTCTGGAGTTTCCTCACCACTGTAAAGAGTTTGTGTGTAAGAAGTGTGTATTTTGTGTGATGCAGAGGAGTAACTGAAGGTCAGGATGATGGAGATAGGCGTACCTATCTCCTACAGTTTTAGTTCCCTTGGAGTTTCCAGTGTTTTATCAGATTATATTGTAGCACATTTCCTTCCTGAAAGACTAGTATTTATGACTTTATTCTAAGTTTCTACACAACCTCATCTGAAGGTTAAAAGCTTTCATGAAGTAGGTGTTTACCATCAAGTGAGAGCAGTAGCAGTACCTTTCTACTTTAATTTCATAGAAGACTATCACCGGGCTTCCTTCAAACATTTTGCACACCGTAAAAAAGCACTGCACAAAATCTGAATTTGTACCTAGAAATGTAGGTATAAAGACTGCATTGTTAAAAGTTCACATGCTAAAAATTTCATCTTTTTATAATAAACCAGTTCCTTTAAGCAGACCGAAGAGCGTATTTTCCCATGCTTTCATGCAGAAAGCACAGGTAACTAGAGGTGATGTACAAGTAACTCAGATGATCAGGGAAACTACGGCTAGTACATGAACTTCAGAGGCTCTCATCATTCTATCTGGTTTTAATGCACGTTTGTTAAGATACACCAGGTAAATATTATCCCTACACTTTATACTATCTGGCAGTCAGTTGCTGCTATTAATGATGTATGTCTCACTTTTAAAATAGATGATTAATATGTCATTTTTCAAATGTTTTTAGAAACAATTGTTAGGATTAACTTGAGTTATGCACCAAAGCTGCTTTGTAATTCCAGACCACAAGTTTAATTTAGGTCAAATGTGGGATTAAAAAAGAAAAAAGATGGAGACTCTCAGGAATGCTCAGTCCAGTTGTTTGCTGGTTTCAGGACTTGTTTCACATTCCAGTCACAAAGATACTGGAGCAATTGCTTCAGCACTCTTCCTGCATGTTACTGGCTCTGAGATTTTACAGCAAGCTGAGGGAACTTCCTTTCCAAGACCTTCTGCCTCGTCTTCTCTAGGTTTTGCCGCCTTGCCCTTCTACGTAAAGATTTTTCAAGTCTGAGCCTGAAATAAAGAAGTAAGTGCGGTTAACTTCTAGATAGCTCGTAACAACCTTAATGTGCCCACCCCCTAGTCAAATAGAGGCTCTCAGTGATTAACAACTTCAGTATTAATTTGCTTTCAATATGTAAAAATGCCTGAAAAGCAATTTTTTTTCTTTTGCTTTTGAACTCTGCAAAAATTCAACCTCTGGGAGGATTTCAGGTAGTCTGCATGCAAAGTTACTTGTACAGTACAACTTCAGAGACAACCAAATCTCTTAATAACTGACATGAGAGGAGCAAAAAAGAAAGAGAGCAAGCTGTAACTCTAAAAAGCTTTGTTTTCAGTCTACTAGCTGTAAAAACAAGACTGCTACTATTTTTACCTTGCAAAGTGGAATAAGGGGGAGTGAGGAACAGATCAGAAAGTAACCTTCAATGTGAAAAAAAGTCCTTTTACCTGATGAAGTGATCCACATGAGGTAAGTAATAGAATTTCCTCTTTTTGTATTTTTTGTTCAAGTACCATGGTATTGGCCATTCCTTGTAAGAGTACCTGTTAAAGATAGGTAAAAATGATTATAGAACGTATGCTTTTTGTCTTCATTCTTGGATTCTGCCAGTTACGCTTGGTTACAGTAGGGTAATAAAGTGGTCTGAGGGGTAGATCACAGAATTCAAACGTGGGTATTTACTTTCAGCTCTGTTGCTGGCTTAGTTTGTAACTACACCTTGAACATCACTCAGCGCCTTTCTGCAGAAAGCAGTCTTGCTTTAAAAACTGTAGATGTTTGGAGAGAGGGCCCAGTATAGATAAAGATTCTTTGCATTTATATTTTAAAGTTACCCTTTGTAAGAAAACATTCAAAAGCTGATGTCAACAAGCTGTGTGTAAAGCTTTATTTCTACTGCAATTTTCTTGTGAATGCCAGTGTTTGAGTGTCATGTCAAGCGCAAATCTGCCTGAACATAAGCCTTTCCCTCTAAATGTAGGCTTTTATTATTTCTGTCTGGGGTTTCTCTTGCACTTGGGCCGCACAGATGGTTTGTGCAGAGTTACCTACAGACTCCAGGGCATCCAGACTGTCTCAGACCACCTACTGTGTGTGTGGCAGAGTTTCTGCCTGTGCTTACAGGCCAGCTCCTGTCATCTGCCCCTTTGCCCCTGCTTAAACTGGGGACTGGACTTCCAAATGTACAGGCAAACCCTCCTTTGGGGACGTTTCCCTGCAGAAAGGGGTGTACAGAAGCCTTACCCTCGAGATGGAAATCTACTGGTTAGTATGTTTAGTTCTCTGCTGATCTATATTTAATGAGTAAATAAGTGGATAACAACTGAATATCCACCATTATAATAGCGTGTGACCTTGTGTTGTCTACACTGTTATTGAGAGCTGAATACTGTAATTAGTGCTTCAAAGGCCCGTATGATGAGGGTAAAATACTCGTTAATGAAATAGCAGGTCCTGCCAGAGCCTTCAGGGTCATCACCTGAAACTACAGATTATTGAAAATATCTGGATGATGAATAATTCTAAAGGTAGATGCTTCTAAGTTCAATATCTGCACAGACTAGCAGGGAATTCCAACAGGTGTTTAGCTGGGCTCAAAAGATACTTTGGGTAGTTGTCCCCAATATGTGGATTTTGCATTATAACTAGGTTCACCTTGAACAGTACTTCTTGGTTCATTCATGCGTTGCAGAATAGCTAAAGTAACAGACATCTCCTAATACAGAAATCGTATTAGTTACATGGAGCTAATTTTGTTATAATTACTGGTAGAGTTTGCCACTGGATTATTTAGCAACAATTACAACAACATTAAAAAAAACCCCAAACCATCCAAAACTCAAGAACAACCCGAATGCTGACCAGAAAAGATACTTCTTTCTACACAGAATATGCATCCTTTCTTGGTTAGATAAGGATTTTTTGTTGAAGAGATACCGCAAGAAAAATTCATATGTATGAAACAAAGTCTTTTTCATACCAGTAGGTGCGTCCTAAGAAGTCATGTCTCCACTCGCCAGGTACTGGTTTCTCATGGCCGGTTTGTAAAAGCCTCAAAGCAATTTCTCTTTCTCTGACAACCAAGTCTATATTTTTCATAGATTTTTGTACCTGGAAATAGGAAATAGTTTTAGGATGGGCCAAAAAAACAACACTGACAACTTATGAGATCTCAAATGAAGATCTACGACAAAATTTAAAGGCAAAGCAAAGGTAAAATATCAGTGGGGACTGGGCGAAACAGCTGCCTTGGCCCCATGTACTGGAACAGTAAAGAACGGGCGCTTGAAAACCTAACTTACAAGGAGAGCAGAGGAAAGAACTGACAGTCTGAATATCCATTACGGACTGGCTAATACGTACAGCTGGATCAAACCCTGATGCCAGAGGGACAGAAAGCTTGGAGCAGGGGCAGGAAGGAAGTAGGAGAAGCAAACAGAAGTTACGCTGTACGTATTTCTGTCAGATGGTTTGTAATGGCTGCTTGTGGTTCTAGTTTTCACTTTGGAGCCTGGTCACAGCCTCAGCAAGGCTCACACAAAATACAGAGATCATAATGCAGCTGCAGATGCATGTGATGGCAAATAGCAGTTAACGATACAAAGAAATTCAGGGGAACAATATAAAGGTCAGACTTTTTCCAAATTATCCAATAATCTCTCTCCTGTCAAACAGCTGGATTATTTAACTGGCCAGTGAAGATGTAGATTTCCATCTGTGAGACATAAGCATAGAGAGGGCATTGATTTATAAGTAAATGAAGTTTTCAATGATACCGAGGAAGGAATTTAATAAATTAGTGGTAGAATCACAACAACACAAAAGAAGTAGGGGATGACACAAGTGGGGACAGCAAAGACCCAAAGGACACAAATTTGGAGAAGACAGTGTCAGGCAAGAAGCTGGCAACAGTTAAGAGAGAAAACAAAAAAAGTTTGTGAAGGTTTATCAGGAAGTGTCCAGAAATCGTCGCGTGCAAAATATTTCTTAACGTTACAGAGTGGGTGGAGAGGCCTTTCCCACTCTATTGCTTGAGCACAGCATTTGTGCTTACATTAATATCAGGGAAATAATTTTAAAAATAGTCTTTAACAAGTTTACAAACACTTCACCTTTCACTCAGCAATTTTACTTAGGAGTTATATTTTTAGCTAGTATGAAAAAGTTACCTTTTCTAATCGTTCTGGACTTGGCATAGGCTTTTGTTGTCGCTTTGATTCTTGCTCTAAGGTTAAAAGCATGTTTTTTTCCTTCAGTAGGACATACCTAGATCAGAAAGCACAGCACTTCAAAAATAACTTCTAGATGCATCAGCAACTATTCACTCACTCCCCTGCTGGATGGAGCACAGTTGTCCAACCTATAATCCCATATCCTATACTCCCTGGCTTCACATAAAGAACCAAAAAGACACTGAAAAATCCTGGAGAAAGCCCAGCAGAGGTGGGCAGGGGAGGGCTGGTGTGCAAGACACACAGGGAGAGGCTGAGAGAGACAGATCTACTTAACTTGGAGTAACAAAGGCCAAGGAGGGAAGAGGTTAACAGCAGGTAGTTGTCTGCTACCTGACAGAGCCAGGCTCTTCTTACAGGTGTGCAGCAAAAGGACAAGACGCAGCAAGGACAAAACTATGCACAGCAATAGTGAAGTATGAATTTATCCCTGGCACAGGTTGCCCAGAGTAGTGGTGTGATCTCCAGCGACTTCCAAGGTCGGGATGGATGCAGACTTGAGCAGCCTGATCTCATTTAGAGACCTCAGGTTTAGAGGTCCCGTAGAAGCCAGTCTGTCCTGCAGTTCGAACACCCCCAAAGGGCTCAAACTCAGCCTCCTCCTCCCAAACCTGAGCCCTCTGCACTGGACACAACTATCAAACAGCCCTCTGAGTGCAGATTTCGTATTCTGAGCAGTACCACGACTTGGGCTGCTCCAAGCCCAGAGCGGGCTAAAGCGTACAGAGCCGCATGGCACACTAAGTTCACTAGCTGGCTACCAAGTTCACTAGCCACGTTTTAATTAAGCACGCAGAGCTGCTTTGAAAGAAAAGAAGCTACTTCACTAAAACTTACCAAAGTTTGTGCAAGTCTTCACTACTCTTGCCTCTTAGCTGCTTTAAATCCCATGCATCCCCTGTAATAAACCAACCAAAAATAATCAGTTTAACAGAACAAAGTTTGCTGATTCTAAAAAAACCCCCAATGCCTCTAGCAGCAGGCTCAGCTGACTCAACAGAACAAGCATCACTTTTTTAAAAAATACTGCCTCTTGGAAAACTGTCCCTGTAGATATTCAGCTTTGCTCTAAATATACAAATATATTAAAAAGGCAATGACACATACTGTTTATTTGTTTGTAAAAGGCTAAACATAGGGAAAGCTATAAGATGAATCTTTACATTGAAACATTTTTCTTCCACGGTACTGTATATTTCATCAAAGAACGTCTGTGACACGCTCTCACTTAAGACCAAGGCTGAGGATTTACAGCAAGATATTTTGCTGCATAATAGCTATTTGCTTTCATAAACACGGAATACACAGAAAAAATAAAACTGACAGGCATAAAAAGCTCAAGCATGTGTATGTACATATAAAAAAAGTTTTCTGTAGCTATGAATACTTTCTACAATGGAAAAGAGTAGGTCAGATTTCAGCTCAAAAAACACAATCCGGAATGCTAAATATAACTCACCAGACTTCACTGTTTTTTCTCCCCAGTTTCTTGGATCATCAAAAAACTCCTCCAGACCCTTCCGAAACAGAGTAGTGTGCAGAAACTTCAGCTGGTGGAGGGGCTCAGCTTTTGCCAGGTTCTTGTGGAAGAGGTTCTGCGTCAGCCTGCATAAAAATTAATGGGGAATTATATATCAAAGAAACAATATTTGGCTAAACGAGAGTATTTCTTTCATACATAAAGGTCCTACAGACGGGTGAATACCACAGTCTAGGGGCTAAAGATGCAATTTCAACTCTTCATAAAAATGTCTCTTAAGTGTTTTCTCCTCTACCCTCTACCATCATTTGCCTATAATCAGGGATAAAAACAGTTTGAAAATTAAGAGTAAGACTGAGCTACCCTGTAGAAGAATACATCCTCCTACGCTGACTTATAAATAGCAGAAGCAGCAAACGCGCGGTACAAGCAGCGAAACCCCCCAGGCTGGGCACTACGGCGGCAGAGCGGCGCCGCGCAGCGCACACGCCTCACGCCGTGTTTGCGCGGTGCCTCGGAGCGCAAACCCCCCCGCGGCCCGGGCCGGGCAAGGCCGCTCCGGGCGGCTCTCCTCCCCCCGGGAACCCGCGCCCCGCCGCA
>VXBO01007878.1:400502-434317 GCA_013400135.1 Rhinoptilus africanus | reverse complement strand
AAAAAAAAAAAAAAAAAAAGTACTTTTAAGCAAAGGTACTGTCCCTCGAGCCGGCCGCGGCTCCCCGGGTCACCTCGGCCGGGGAATCCCGCTCGCTGTCCCTCCGCAGCGGCCCGTCCCGCTGCCCCGGCCCGGCCACCGGCTCCCTCAGCCCCCGCCGGGGCGGCCGCCTAACGGCCGCCGGCCGCGCGCGCCCGGGGCGGGAATCGCCTCAGGCGAGCGGCCCCGCCGGCACCTCTCGAGGCCGGGGGAGGCCGCCGGCGACCTGGGCGAGCTGCTGGTCCCCTACATGCCCACGATCCGGGTGCCCAAGTCAGGGGACCGGGTCTACAAGACGGAGTGCGCCTTCTCCTACGACTCGCCTGTGAGTGCAGCGAAGCCGCCCCCGGCTGCCTCCGCTCCCCCTTCCCCGCCGCCCACCCGCGGCAAACCCGCCCCTTCCCCGCAGCCCCCGCTCCCCGGGCCGCTGCCTCCCCCTCAGCCTTCCAAAATCTTCCCCCGTCCCTTCCTCGGCCCCCCCGCCTCCCCCTGCCGTGGAGCCGGGGCTCCCCTCGCCCTCCTCCGCCGCAGCTCCTCCGCGGCAGCGGTGTTCCTGCGCTTGTTTATTTATTTTTTTCCTCTTTCCGGCGGTCTGAAGTGGTTGCGTAGATGCGGGGGGTTTGCGGTTTTGGGGGGTAAAGCTTCCCGGCCTGCTGGGAAACGGGCTGTGGCGGCCCGAGGGCTGCCCGTTCCCCCCTCTTTTCCCTTACGCGCTGAGGCACCAGCCAGGAGCAGCCCCTGGCCTTCTCCTTTGCGTCCTTTGGCTACCAGGTGCCAATCGTTTCGCTTTGCTGCTGTCTCGGTGCTCATTCTCCTTTTTAAAATCTTCAGCGAAAACATCTAAGGTAAAGGCTGGACCTGAAAATCAGTGTGCAAGTCCTCCCAAAACACTTTCTCTCCCAGGGAAAATCAGTGTGAAAGTCCTCCCGAAACACTTTCTCTCCCAGGGTTTCAGTTAGGTCGCTGGACTGCAACCAACTTGTGGTGTTTCCCCACCAGCTCCTGGAGTTTGCTGTTAAATGAATGTTCTATGTACAGTAAACTTTTTATGGTGTGATACCTGTCTTGCAGAACATCCATGAGCTCCACAGGCTGCATGTGGCAGATTTGGGGCCTCACTGGTTTTTAACTTTGCTGATAATACTTGGAAGCCTTCTTAGATAGTAACGGTTCAAGAAACAGGTGTTTAGAAATTAACGCTTTTTAAACAGAGCTGAAATTTTATTAGAAGTTGCTTCTCCACATGAAGCTGGGGTTGCCCAGAGGTGATTGAGCTCTATATATTGTTGTTAAAGTCAATGGCAGCAATCAAAAGGAAGCTCAGGGTTTACATTGCAGAATATTAAATGAAAGATAAGTTTCAGACAGATTTTTGAATCCTTTTTCCCCCCTCTCTTTGCTAATTCCTTTTAATGCAGAAAATCAAAATTGGTTTTAAAGGTGACTCAGCTGTCTGGTGTTCATCATGTCTTGTTGAACAGAGGTTATTTTTACCCGCACTCTTCAGATCTCAAGTGTCACCCAGCAGCCCTGACTGTACTGGGAGGCGGTCTGATTAAAACTGCCAAATCAGACTCTACTGCAGAGGTGCTAATTGCATTATGTACTTAATAAGGGGCTTTGGGGGAAAATCAATGTACCACAATCTTTCCTTCAGACTTCTGCTTGGGTGAGCATGTGTTTGATGATTTTAGTTTTAGTTACACTTTCAGGCTTCTTCCACATTGTGGTTTACCAAATATTTCTGTTAACCACTAGGAAAGGATATTAAAAACTGCTACAAATTAAAAAACAACCAATCACCACCCCTGCCAAAAAGCCTCAAGTAAACACAGCAAAAGCTGTGTTGAGTGAAACTGTTTGTTTGAACGATACATGAAGCGTTTGAGCAAAACTTAACAGAAACTGTATAAAAGTAGCCAGGGAGTTGGAATTGCCATGTGTGGGGGTTTTTTTTTTTCCCCCAAAAGTGTTTTATCCTTTTAACTTTATTGGGAAGAAATTTCAGATTTTGGAAAATGTTGCCCTCCATCATTAAGGCTTTTTTTAAAATTGCATTATAGGCATTCACTGGACAAAGTCTTGAGTGAACCTATGCAATACCAGTAAAAATAAAACTAGTCTCAGTGTCTATTGTTTTCCACAGCTTTTCAACCCACACCACTCCTCAGTTTAGCTGGGCAAAAGACTTGACTTAGATTTTATTTTTTATTCCCATATAATCTAATAGATACTGTTTCTAGGATGATGATTCTAAAGGGCAGATGCCTGCTTTCTTGGGTAAAACACTGGCGTTTACAAATTGAAAATAACAAAGTTGTGTTCTTACAGTCTTTGAATCAGTAGGAAAGTGAAAGGGTAGAGGCGGGTTGTTGCCTTGGCTAAAGGGAGGTGTTTCTCTCTGTGTGTTTTGTATTAGGTTGGGTTAGTGAGTTGTTTTCTTAGGTTAGCTACGTATGACCTGAGTGAGCCTCTTCTGTTAGGGTGTCTGCCTCTTCTGAAAGAAGATGCGCAGGTTGTTTGTTTGGTTTGTTATAATATTAAAGCAAATGATCACTGTTAAAAATCATGCTCTTGGTTTTATTATCCATGGTAAAATTCCAGATTACTTCTTTGATAGGGGAGGTGTAAGCTTATTTCTCAGTATTTCCTCACATCTTCTCATTTTACCATTTAGAATATGCTCTTTGTTACAGTTCTAACTTCAGCATGTCTCTGTTTGGAGCCAACTCAATGCAAGATGTTTTTGTTCTGTCTCTTTTGTTCAATACTAGGTTTTATTTCAGTAGTTTCTTTCATTAACGCTATGAGACTGTCTCTCAAGTTTTACCTTACTTTTTTTTTTTTTTTCTCCAAAGAGCTAAATTTCCAGAGTATTTGTCTGTATCTTTTAAAGCAACATACCCAGTCACACAGCAGCTCTATGCTAGAGTTTCTTAGCTGTACTAATTGTATATTATTAGTTTTCCTGCAAGGAAGTGCTGTGATCTTTTAAATATGCTAAAAACCATAAGGCCTGTGAGGATTGGGGTACAAAGTAGTATTATTATAGAGAAAGATTCTGTCTTGGGTTGCCAAAGACAATGAGGTACTGGGTGTGAGTGGCTCCATCGTTTACTTGCAGTAGTGCAGAGTTCAATTCAGTGTTCCAATTCACATGGCTGCGAGACCTGGTTTTTGCAGACCTGTTTCTCACTCTGTCAGTTGTGTCTCTTGTCCGGCTTTGAGCAGTGTAGTGTCACTGAAGATCCATGTTCTAGTGGTTGCAAGCAGCTTCACTGATTGTTCTCAAAATTGGTTGACTCGATGTTCCCTTTCCATGAGTTTTAAGTCTTCCTTCCTTGGGTAAAGATGCGAGAACAATGGTGCCTTTGCACTACAGAGAGAGTCATTAGATGAGAGTTTTCAGAAGTGCAAGCATAGGAGAGGTACAAGTGGAAATTCAGTGTATTTTTTCCCATGTGAACTAACCGCAGCTTGATGATCTTATCAGAAATATGGTAGTGTTAGAAAGGCCACTAAACAGGTGAGAAATTCATGTCCTTAGATTTGGCCTATTTCTGACAGAACATACTAGGGTTAGTTTCCAGGAAATTGAGCAGAAACAGGAGGTAAATTTCTGAGCACTTAAGAGCCTTAGTGGCCTTAGTGACACTTTTTGGTTTGCTTCTCTCATAAGATTAGAAAATATGCCTTTCTATGACTTAGTTTTTAATGACTTTTCTGTTTTTTTGGTGGCTTCTTGAAAAATTGTGTTTCCGTGATGAGGGCTCCGACTCCAGTTAGCCATTGATTCTTTATAGGGGAATTGGGAAGGGAAGGAAGGCTGCCTACAAAACACAAGCGTGTCCATGTGTTGAGTATCTCCCAGAGGTAATGGGCACAAACTTGAGTATAGTAAGTTCCACCTAAACTTGAGAAGGAACTTTACTTTGAGGGCGGCAGAGCCCTTGCACAGGCTGCCCAGGGAGATGGTGGAGTCTCTGTCTCTGGAGACATTCAAAACCCACCTGGACGTGTTTCTGTGCAACCTGCTCTAAGGTGGCCCTGCTCTGGCAGGGGGTTGGACTAGATGATCTCCAGAGGTCCCTTCCAACTCCTGCCATTCTGTGATTCCCTAAAAATTGGTCGTATGAAATCCTGTACCTCTCATTTTTCAGATCTGACGTGCAGTCCCTCCTGGTGACTGTTTTTCTGTATCTGTGCCGCTGTGATGTAGGTTTCTTCTCTCCTATTTTGTCCACTGTGACCTCGCATCCTCTTTTGGTGGATGATCCTCTTTGTGTTCAGTAGAACGCAGGAGGCAAAAAGGTTGTGTTTATATAATCTTTTAATATAATCTTTTTTCCTCTTATTTATATAGAAGTATAGTACTCAGCTGGAAATTCCACTGTTTAAGGGGATCCTTGTCTCAAAGACCTCTGACCATTTTAGATGATACTCATCTGAGGGAGAGGCAACTGCTAGAAAAGGGATGCAAACTGGGGTTCTAAGAAAGGCTTACGTGCAGGCTCTGCGTGTTGTAGATGGATGTGCTCTGCAGCCTTCCCCACGAAGGGCACAGGTTACAACTACAGCAGAAGACAGGAGTCCGGCACAGTGACAGGACCAAGCAGTCGGGTTCTGTAGATAGCAGGACTGTGTTTGTTTGAGCAGCTTGAAGCTTGGCTTTGCTCTACTGTAAAACCTTGCTGCTGACAACAGCTTCCTTTGTGAATCTTGCTGACTTCATTTTTGTGGCTCAGGGACTCAGTAATGGTTATGTTAGGACAATTCCCAAAGGCTAAACTGTGCTGATGCTCGGCTGTTTATTGGACAGTATCGTGGAGGCTGAAATCCTTGAGAGTTTGGAGTGTGTAATGGATATCAGCGACCACACTGCATAAAACTTTATTTCTAGAAATAAGTACCTCCTATCCGGCTGTTCCTTTGGTCGATATTCCTTTCTAATAAGAAAATTAGAAAGTCACTGAGTCCACTGTCTGGGAGAGGTAGGCTGGTGACTTTTTTCTATTGATGGGATGGGAGCAGCAGTGAGGAAAAAACCAAGAGGACTGAATACACCAAGACAAATCAAATACTCCAGACAAAAGATTTTCACCAAGTTATTGAAGCAGTGAATTGCTTGGTGGTGGGTGATCACCCGAAAAATCAGAGCAGCAGTTTCCCTGCTGCATCACAGGGAGATACCAAAGCTGTCCCATGGGTGAGTGTTTTGCTGGCTGGGAGTGCACCAGGGCTCTAAGGTTAATTAAATGGTCTTCCAAAGTTGGAGAATGGTAAAATCGGTAAGGGTTGTGCCTGCAGTGGCTCACAAATGAGAAATAATTGTGCAGCTTTGGAGAACAACCAGTGTGTATGTGCGTTGTCCAGTTCTGCGGGTTTGAACTAAATTTGGATCTTACTAGCTTTTCCCTCTATATGACTGACCAAACTTTAATTATGCTGTTATCCAGAGTGATGATGGGATGGAATATTTTGGGTATCAGAGAGACTTTGTAAGGTACCTGGAGCTAGAGGATAAATACAGAGATGCAGATGAACAGGCAACCCTGGAGTTCTGCTGAATTGCTGTGGAACCATTAAGTTTCCTCTGAACTCTCCTCCCCAGATCTGTGTTCTGGAAGCACAGCACTGTGAGCAAAAGAATTGTACATCTAGGGCTCCACACAGAGCAAAAATGACCATGGGCTCTCTAAATCTAAGCTGCCGTGGAAGCAGTACAGGTGTCACTGTTTGAGCTGCAGTACTGGGAAGCAAGCCGCAATGGATGCGAGATATCTCTATCAGTGGCCCATGCAATTTGCACCTGGATAATCTGACCCCAAACAGTGTAGATTGATGGGTGGAAGTTCTGTATTCCTGGCTGCAGGTTAGATGAACTCACAACCTAATGTTGGTTTTGCCATTGTATCTGCTCACTTATCGTGAAGCCTTGATCCTGCCAGTGAATGTGACTTGTACAAGATACTGCTTCAGTGTTATGTATGCCCTGCTTGGGAGTCTGCCCATGACTTGTGCATGTGATTGAGCAGTCAGTCCACCTCTTGGAATGGTAGTTTGGTTTCATTTTAGTGACTAACTGGCCCACGCAGCTTTTTTCTTCCCCAGTAATGTTCTAAGTGCTGTACTGGATTGGCCTTGTCCATGTGCCTGTCTAGAAGCTGCAACGGAAATAGCAGACATCTTTGTGAAGCAATTGCTTAACAATCTGCTCATAGGGAAATACCCAGTGCCATCCCTATTAGTTGGCATTTAGCCCAGAACATGGAGGACTTTAAACCTTTCAAAACTGTAATATAGTTGCTGTTAGAACTTTATCTGGTTGTCCATGTAACATCAGAACCCCAGAGTCCTGATACTTTTTTGATTTCAGTGACCTGTACTTTCTGCAAACTGTTTAGTATTTTGCATGTTGCTGTCACAAAGTATGGTAAAATAGTTAATAGTAACTTTGATCTCTCTTTCTCTCTCTTTCTCTCTCTTTCTCTCTCTTTCTCTCTCTTTCTCTCTCTTTCTCTCTCTTTCTCTCTCTTTCTCTCTCTTTCTCTCTCTTTCTCTCTCTTTCTCTCTCTTTCTCTCTCTTTCTCTCTCTTTCTCTCTCTTTCTCTCTCTTTCTCTCTCTTTCTCTCTCT
The DNA here is from genome assembly GCA_013400135.1 of Rhinoptilus africanus. Taxonomy (NCBI): domain Eukaryota; kingdom Metazoa; phylum Chordata; class Aves; order Charadriiformes; family Glareolidae; genus Rhinoptilus; species Rhinoptilus africanus. The sequence continues at coordinate 427,643 of VXBO01007878.1, read as the reverse complement.
TTCTCTCTCTTTCTCTCTCTTTCTCTCTCTTTCTCTCTCTTTCTCTCTCTTTCTCTCTCTTTCTCTCTCTTTCTCTCTCTTTCTCTCTCTTTCTCTCTCTTTCTCTCTCTTNTCTCTCTTTCTCTCTTTCTCTCTTTCTCTCTTTCTCTCTTTCTCTCTTTCTCTCTTTCTCTCTTTTAAGGGAGAGCAGGGGAAGGATTTTGTTGTGCTTGAAGCTAACAGTCCAGTTATTAGAAGCCCAGCACTTTATTTCCTGTTGCCAGGTCATTTGTCCTTTCTTTCTCTGCCCAATCCAGCTCTACGTTTCCCGTGTCTCTTGTCTTTCACCAGTTCCAGTAGTACATGCCTCCTCTTCACTGCCTGTATATATCGTCACATCAATGCTTATGTATGTCTGTGTCGTTCTGTTCCCTTTTCTGATTCTGTTGCTTCTCCCTCTCCTCCTCTTTACCAGATGTCCAGTTTTACCTTCTTATTATTCCTTTTCTGCTTTCCTTTTGTCACCATTGCTTTCTTGGGTGACAGAGGATGGTTGTCTAAATAGCAGACTTATGCCAGTGTTCATACCCTATGTTCCCTTTGAATGTGATTAGATATATTCCTGCCCTTTGGCACACATTTTTTGGGTTGATTCCCACCCCCTCTTCTCTCCTCTCACCCTGAAGAAATTACCATATTTGTCGCAGTGGAAACTTGAAAGTGAATTTTTTGTTTTGCTGGAGCCATCTCTCTGTTCTGTTTTGTTCAGTTGGTTGCCTGTGATTTGTTTTGTTTTGTTTTTTTTTCCTCGTTTCAATGTAGGTAGTTTTGGTTCGTGACAGAGACAGGCTTTCTTTTTATTCCTTGTTGTAAATTATTATACGTTGTTGAGATAAATATTAAGTGCTGAAACATCTGTTATTATTTTTAAGCCTGTCCTGAAATAAAATACCTGTCATTTAGTTACACTGTTGTGAGATTCAATATGTGTATGTTAGGGATGGTCCTGTAACTTTTCAAAATAAGTTAAAGATTGGATTATAGTTATACAACAAAAGTCTTTTGACCACAGCCAGATTAATTGTAGTGGTTCCTGATGACCAAACACTCTGAATAGAGCCTGTAACAGTTCTGTTTGGCTGTGGTTTTTGGAAGGAAACATTCTCATGGAAACCATGGCAGAATGAGCAGAGGAGCCAGTGACCCTCTGACATAACTGGCACGTTTTATGTTGTGTGATAGGATGAACAAACTTGTCATTCTTTATATCTGGGTGTGGAGGCTTGTGCCATTTTATTCTCTTCTCTGATACCTGTATTAGCAAGTTTTACCATTGTTCTAGTTGATCTAAAGCAAACACCTGTATAGTAGACACTGTGCCCAAGTCTGTAACTGTGTGTCGTGTTAGTAGATCACCACAGCAATTGTGTTTTTATAAATTCATTATTGTCTGAGCCACCTCAGGAGCTGAAATTGCTAAACCCTAGATTTCCCTCAGGGGTCTGAATGGTTTGAGGGTTTGGTAATGGGATACAGGTCATTAGTTCAAAGCCCACTCAGGTTAGTAGTGTTTGAAAGCTATAGATGTCTGATGCCATGAGCGCGTGGGAAGTGCAGTGGTCAGCTCTCTCTGATTCCTTGTGGATTGGCGTTTGTGTTTGCCAGACCCCTCATCCACCAGCTTCCTTGCTGTTTTTCAGGCCTCAGTGGGTTTAACTGTTGCATTTTAGCTCTTTCACTGTGGATTCCCTATCCCTTTCCTTCCTCATCTTACCTCTGCAAGACATGAATTATTATCTAAATAAGTAAGATGAGCTACTTCATTTTTAAAAATACTTTTCTCCCTGGCGTGGACTGTGCATCTCCCTCTATCAATAAAGCACTTGGCATACTGTGACCATCTTAGCAGCAAAGAACAGTGAATAGCAATCACTTTTCCTTCTGCTTAGAGGACAAGAACACTGGCCTACTCTCAAGTGGCCTTCTGGGTAGCGATCAAGGCCTAAGAAAGTACAAGCTTCTGCCCCAACAACATCTTTAGACTGGAGTAATAAGCAAAGGCAATGTTTATACGTTATTTTACCATAAAATTCACACTACATGCCCACTACATGAGGCAAGCGTGAGGGAGGGAAAAAAAAACAGCTAAAATTCATGATTGTGTGTCTCCCAGGTCAAGCTATATTATTCTGGTGTAAAATAGTGTCTTCAGTACTTTAGATATGTTGCCTTCCTCCAGAATAAACTTTCACACATATCTAAAATGAATATTGATTACAAAGATTTACATGCCACAGCCTATGTAAAACATTGTTCCTCCCAGAACTGGTTGTGTGCTCAGTAGGGTTAAGTTAACGAGCACAGACATTGTCTTAGATGATAGTCAAGTGTCCTTTGAGCCAGGGGCCTAATCCTTTATACAAACTTCTGCAAAGGTGGCTTTTTCACAGGTGCGCCTGTTTTCTGTGACCCTTTAGGCTTTTGAACAGCCTGTACACTTCTTTCCAAGTTGCATGAGAGAATAGTCTGCCTGCGTTCTCCAGCAGAAATAACTGTTTTGTTAGTAACCACAACCAACTTACTCAGATTCTACATTTAGCTCATACGCTGAAAGTGTCAGATTGTTGTCATAGGCTGCTTATCAGGAACGGTTCAGTGGTCTCTTGGACTTCTTCCAGAAAGAGAGAATGGTCTCCAAGAAAACAAAATTGTAAACAAAGTTCCTGAGACCCTAGAGCGACAACACCAAATTTTTTTATTTAGGTTGGGTACCTGTAGGATCCTCTTGTAGTATAGTTCAGTACATGTTCATCTTTCATCTAAATCCGGAAAGCTGAGGCTTGTATGTGTTGGTTAACATTAAGAAAAGCAGAAGAGATGGGTATTTTCTAAAGTCTTGGAGTAAAACAACATTCTCTATTCTCTCTTCATGTTTTGTTCCTCAGCTCCATGGCTCAGCTGGTCGCTGTGGAAGTACCAATATTTAATTGGTGTTTGAGGCAGTTCTTCAGTTCTGGCTTTAGTTATACTGATAAAAATGAACATGTTTGAAAGAGGAGCATACAGATATGGATAAAGGTTGTAGGTAAGCTAGAAGTTGAGATTCCTTCCAGTCCTACAGAAATACTCAGTGCCAGTCTTTGAAACCAGCTGGGGAGAATTGACTGGGTTTAGAGTGGCACATTCAAGCCTGGTTTTGGGGCAGCAGTCTGTGCCAGGTATCAAATGAGCAACAACTCCTCAACGCTATTAGCCCTTCAGCTTCTTTTTCTGGAAGAGAATAAGGTGTATTAACCCAGTGCTGGGTAGAAAATTATTGGAGATCAGCTGTGGTCTCTGTCAGACGTGCTCTCTGCTACTTGTTCTAGTCCACGGGACAGGAGAGAGCCTAACTCATGGCTGGTGGGGTAGGATGGCCAGCTTTGTGCTGGCTCTGAGAGGGGGCCTGGCTGGGATCAGAGATTGAACAGAGGTTCCTGCCTGGCAGAGCCTCGAAGAGAGGTGGGCCAGGCAGGAGAGAACTTCTTGGTTCACTGTATTGAATATGTTCCAAGTATTGCACTCTCAGGTGGTATCCTGTCAAAGCAATTGTTGCTGTAACAATTCTCAGTACCTGATTATGCTCAGGTATGCACCTAATGTGACTTGTTTCTGGAGATAACAATTTTTATTTATTGTTTTCTTTAAATTTACTTCTAAGGTGCCTATGGATGAGTTTAGTTCATGTTATTCTTTAGGGAATTTAACGTAAGATGTTCTATACTATCCAATAGCACAAATGCATTCACAATAGAAGGAAGGTCATGGTGCTTCTGAAAGGCTCAATCTTTGTTATGCACCACCTATTCAAAACAATACATGCTAGAGAGGGCTTAAAAAATTGATCCAACATCAATGAACCAGATGACCGATAGTCCTCCTGGCAGTCTGAATGATGGAGAAGAGATCTGGGAGCGGTGTTAAAATCGACCAAGGCCCTCATAACAGCCAGTAGCTACACTAGCTACACCCAGCTTTGGGGAGAGCAAAAAGTGATGGAACTCCTGCCAGGTTATGCTACTGAAATGTCAGCATTTGTGATCGGTACCAGGAATATATATATTTGTATTTACTTTGTAGCACTGTTGTCTCCAAGCACTCTCACTGCATGAATAAGAGAGAATCCCTGGTAGATACTGAAGAACATTAACAAAACACTTGCTGATTTTCTTGTTAGCCAGTTCTAAGAGCTGTAAGATCACTTAAGATCTGTTTTTCTTGGACAAGATTGTGATCAATAGTAGAAGTTGTAGCTGAATCAATCCCTGGGCCATCGGCTCTGCCATACTTCTGATTTGGAATGCTGTTCTTGCAATCAAATGGCCCAAAAAAGTTCTATTATTTCAAACAAACGTCTGTGTTTCATTATTGCTATGCTTTACGAATTTCTGCACCTACAAATCTCTAGGGATTGGGCACTCAAGTGGAATTTTTCAAGACTGACTTCTAGACCTTCAATTTGGATGCTCACTAGTCTGTAATTGTAAAGTAAGTCATTTCAATGAGTTTCTACAGGCTGTGATATTTGTGGAAGTTTATTAGAGGACTGGTAATGTAAACAGCATAGTGTGCTATGAAAGCCACGATTTAAATGCTTGCCTTATAGCAGAAGTGGTCTGCAATTCTTTGGGTTTTTTCTGCTTACTGAGTCTTTTCTGTCCTGTTCAGTGCTATAACTATTTGTGTCATTCCTTTTAGGATTCAGAAGGAGGTCTCTATGTGTGCATGAACACATTTCTGGGATTTGGAAGGGAACACATTGAAAGGCATTACCGGAAAACAGGACAGTGTGTATATTTGCATCTGAAACGACATGTGATAGAGGTGAGACTTGTGGCTTCCCAACTAACTACCCTGGCAGTTCTTGTCTCTTGTGCTTATTTCAGTAACACATTTCAGACATAGACCAAACTTTGAATGACAGAAATGAACATGTTCAGATTTGAGGCTGGATATTGAATTCAGGTGCTTGATTCCCAGCCAATCCTATAGCTTCAGTTCTGAGATGAATTAGAAGCCCTAAAGAGTCAGATCTCAAAGACAGGTCATTGCCTGACTTCCGCTGATCTTTTTCATGACACACTTCTGTGTATCACGTGCATATTGTCTGCATATTGTGTGCATGTGGTTTGTCTGGCATCTTTCAAGGGCTGTTAATGACTGCTGACCTGAGCTCTATGGAAAGCACCAGGTTTGCTTGTTGCTCACTCTTCTGCGAGCTCTGTCTGTTTTGGCAAGTTAGAGGGCCTAAAATAGCTGTTTGGAACAGGATAGAATACTTCACGTTTCTCATTCTACAGCAATGTTTCCCCTGGGTGATGAAGTTATGAGTTATGTGAAGACCAATTACTTTATTTCTAGTAGATGACTGTTAATTTTCTTATCAGAATTATAGTGAGGTGGATTGCATGTCTCCCAGGTTGAGATTGTTAATGGTGTTTGTTATACTTCAGAATTGTCTTTCCTTGTAAGGGTGATAGCAACATTTTCCTTCACATGGTAACCGAGTTTTTGGAGAGCTTAGTCTAGTTTTAGCAACAGTTCTTCTGAATGAATTTAACACTCCTGAAAGACGATATCTAGGACTAGAGATTTGTGGGCAGAAATCTAACAGCTTTACTTGTATATAAGTCTTTCAGTATGTGACCTGTGAATTTTCAATATTAAAGCAACCTGGGGCTAAAATGAGGCCTCAAAAATTCCTTTCCTGGTTAAAAGTTAGGGTGAAGAACTCCAAATGGAAGAAACAAATATCCTAGCTGTTTGATGTTGCATACCCCTTCAACTGAACTAGTTCAGTGGTTACTATTTTTCTTGTGAATCATGATGTAGCAGAGGGGCCTGGCATCTATGTTTGAAGGTGGTGACATACTGGTGCGCTGGGTAATGTGGCAGGAAACAGTGTTTGACTGTACAGTACAGGTGAAGATTGTGTCATCTAACATGGCTCATAGATAGGATTTCTCATACTTTAGCTGTGGATTTTGCTCACCGTGGCAGTTCACTTCTTCCGTGCTCTCCATGGTTTCCTTTGAGCAATGTGAAACATCAGGCCTTCACTGTAACAGTTTTATGAAGTGTCTGGCACATGCTGCATTGTGGTTTTGCATTTTTAAGCCAAGCTTTTGATGGTGTGGGATACAGTAAAGCCAAAGACATTGGATATCCTATCTTAAGATTCTTTTAGTAAGGTTGCTATTCTTGCCTGTGGTTCCCTTGGCATCATCCTTGCAGAATGCACTGCATTGCTGCAGAAATCCTTGTTTGCTTCCGATGGTGTTTGGAATAAGTATCAGTTGTGTATGTTGTCACAATTCAATTAGAAAATACGGGTCAGATCTTTAGCCTAATGAAGGAGATAGATAGATTTTTTTTTTCCCCCTTCCTTTTCACCGAATTTCACCCTTCAGAATTTTTAAACTAGCCGCTATGAGTAATAGACAACTGCCTGGGTAATACTCAGCCCCAGGAAGAGCTTAGCTTGGTGCTATAGTGACCCCTCAGCCCTGGTGAAAACATTGGGCAGAGAAGCATGAAATGTCCTACAGTGATGGGTTCCTGGATATTGTTGAGTGATGGTGCTGTTGTGAAAATGTGCCAATGATGCAGTTAAAGAGAGTGCAAAACAGCCTACACACGCCTTGTACAAGAAGTATCACAAGCGGAATTTAATGCCACTGTGTGGACTTCCATTTGCTGGGTGGATCACATCTGTTAGGAACCAAAATTGTTTTATGAATGGGAAAAGTTTCCAGTGATTTCTGACATGTGGAGAAACAAGGTAAAAAACCTGTCAGGTTCTGGGTTTTGCAGGAGTATTGAGGATCTACAGTTCCGGTTCAGATGTATTTAGCAGTTAGGAAAATCAAGCTGAAATATTTAATGTCAGGCTGGCAGTAATAAACACTCCATGTGAATTCTTCCTCTTTGAAATATTTAGTCTTAATGACTTTCACAATATCCCAGATGGTGACATCAGAATTCAATTGGAGCTTCCTAGTACTGGAAACAACATTTTTTTAGTTCTAAAGCTATAATCCTTGGCGTATGTACAATTTATTCATAATATATTTGTAATTGGGTTTTGTTGTATCTCTCTGCTGCTTTTTAAAAATAGATTTGTATTCTTGGCTATTTCCTTTCCACTTGTTAAATTCCATTAGTATTAACATAAAAAATGTTCTGCTTGTTATTTTCATTTCATTGAGGAATTTTATTTTATTTTTTTTAAATGCTGGAGTTGCAACCCTGACTTTCCCTAGGTCTCATATATATGGATGATAGGTTGTGGTCTTAAGTGCAGCCAAGGAGTGTTAGTTGGCATCTGCTCTTTCTAAGAATGGAAAACTTTCCTATGATGTATAAGACCTCACTGATGATTCAAGCAGTCTGCTTTGGCCAAAGCTTTATTTACATGGTGAAGGGAACCACCCAAAATATGTGACCCTTTCACTTACCAAGGAGCAGAGGCAAACATGAACTTTCCCCAGGCTGACAGGTTCTTGGCTGGTTTCTCTCCACCTGTTGTATCCCAATATTATTAAAAAAACGATGCCTAACAACCTCGCCAGTTACACTAACATTATACACTGCATAATGCATCACGTTGGCATTATAGCCGCAGAGACTTATTTGATTTAATTCGATTTGATGTAATGGTGCTTGTTAATAAACAGCTTAAGAAGGAAGTGCATTGACTTTTACATTTCCTCACCTACTGCTGTTTTCTCTAAGATTTTGAGATATTTTGAACTGGGAAATTAGTGATTGAAACTGAATGTCACTTGGAAGTTACTATTCTCTGCTGTGGAGCTTAAATTAAAAAAATAAAATAAAATCCCCCCCCCGCCCCGATAGTTACTTGGGTCTTGTCAGGTTTCCTCCATACTTTCTAATATTAAGAAAGCATGGTGGTAACTTGGATTGATCTTAATGGAAGTAGGTATGGATCCTGACAGAAAGGGCTTTTTTTCTGGATAGAAGAAAATTAGCTGAACTAATAAATCACAGCAAAGTAGTCATACTGAAATCAGTTATAAAGGATTGACTCTCTTATGCCGATTTCTTCCCCTCTCTCATTCAGCTTTAGTCATTAAGAAATACCGTAGGGGATCTAGTAGTGAGAGGTCTCAGTGGTGCTAGGTGTCCCTGTCTTGTTGACAGAACAGCAGTCACCCACGGTGACCATGAGACATGCTCTGCTTAATTGCTAACAGCAAAGTATGAAGGATTCAGATAGTGGCTTTCTAACTTTAATGAGGGTCGTAAGCAATGATGAGTTGAGTCCCATTGTCAGAAGTGAACAAAGAGGATTTATGTTCTTGCTCAGTAAGGACTGTGATTTAATAGAAGGACCATGAATAGATAGATGTGTGTTCGAAATGGTGATAGTATTGGGTTATTGCTGATTTACTGTTGTCTCACTTGCTGGATTATTAATTGTTTCTTTCTTTCTTTCCAGAAGGTACCAGGGGCATCTGGTGGAGCTTTACCAAAAAGGAGGAATGCTAAGCTATTTTTAGGTATTGTGAACAGCTGCTTTCACAGAGTCCTTTTCTGACCCTGTCTGCATGTTTACTTGGGTTCTCTCCACCATTGTGTCTGGCTTTGGGGCTCCTTCTGGATTTTCTTTTTATTTTGTGCTATTTTTTTTTTTTAAACTTTTGATTCTAGTTTTTAAAGTTGGTCCAGATGAATAAGTAATTCTTAGTAATTTTGGTGTATATTGAGAGATAAGTGTACGTATACTTGAAATATTTTAATTTAAAGTAGGCCCTCAACTATTCTCAAACAGCCTAGAGTTTGATGTCATTTTTTGACTAATTCTGTCCCTTCTTTCTCGTTGTGATTTCCACAGAGCATCCTTTTACTGAAATGTTTATCTATATTTAATGTTCAGATATAACAGGGCCTCAGTGTGGCACTGCTCTGTTCAGCGGCTGGTAATAGGAAGGGTTGTTAGTGTTTCAAAGTTGTTACATAGGTAAATGTTCCAAAGTGATGTTTTGGTCTCTCCTGCAATGAATGCAACAGAACATATGCATGAGCATCTCTTACCAATTCTTATTCTGTTATGTCCACAGTTATATCCCCTTGCTTCACAGAAAGCGGTTTCTTACCGTGTCCATTTCACCCAATATCCATTGATTCAGATTACCCAGAAAACCTGAGAGCCTCATAAATATGGATGAGGGGAACATGATGTAAAGTCTATATTCTCCCTCCTCTGACCACTTGTGATATTCCTCTGATTCATCTATTATTTATTCTCTCTGTATTAGTAGCAAATAGTGGATTTTTCTTCAGGTAATAAAGAGGTTAAATGTTTTCTTTACCACTGCCAACTGTTATGGCTAAAAGGAAACAACAGCATGGCCTTCCTTAGAATTGCTTTGATCTGTGGAATGTGTCCCTAAGAGGCCTTTGCAGATTGTGATCGATTAAATTGTTGTTGTTAATGTCTGGAGTAAATTTTGAAAGGAGGGCTTAGAGAGAAAAAAAACCTTAAGATGAGTCATAAAGAAATGAAACTTCTCCTGTAGGAAGAGACTGTTAAGTCACAGATGCTGGTCTAAATGCCATTTACTGTCAGTTTATATTGAAAATAATGTTTGTCACAGGATGCTTGTAAAATAATTGATTCAGAAACAAAGCTGGCTGCAATGCAGAAATGTGAGTGTAAGCAAGAAGTACAAAAGCACAGTCAAATTTTATTCTTGCTGATTTACAGCTGCGCTTTGAGGCTCCTGTCATTGTGATATGCCAGCACACAGTGTACGTTGCACAGTTCTCTCATGTGCCATGTTGGAGTCCTCAAATTCCATCCTTGCATATGAGCATTTTGTTCCCACGGAGCAGATCTGGTGCAGCAGTTCCAAGTGTCCTGGTCCCAGGGAACTTTTGAAGGTGGTGCAGTTTCACTGTGGTGGATTTAGCACACCGAAATATCACCATTTAGTTCAGCACTTCTGGAATCTAATGCACTTTTGAAAATGTATGTCGTGGTTGTTCTACTGCAGTCCTCTTTGCACCCCCTGCTGGCTGGGAGTAAAATGGTATCAACTCTCTGCTCTGATCCTTGAGATAGTACTTCCACACATCCAAATGCTTTGTATCATCCTCTTTGGCTCAGCAAATTTTATTCTTTTTTGGGCCATGCTTAAAGAACAAAGATTTATTCCTGTCCTTGTTCATAGCTGAGGAAAGGAAAGCACAGAGATGTCAGCTGATTTGATAATTTTGCATGAGATGGTTAGTAAAATTTGGCATTTTACCTCTTAATCCAACGTCTTACTCAGTGGCTTGGAGCTGCTGTACTTCTTAACAGGTTGTTTTAGTTCTGACTTTCTCATTGTGACTTTGGGCATCTACGGTAGAGGTCTGCACCAAACTGGCTGTTACTAGCCTGTACGTGTAGCCTGCCATTTAGAGTTTACCCTGGCAGACAAGCATAGACAATGATCAATGGGTGATTCTAACATCACTCTGTTTCTAGGTGTCTTTGAATAATTCCCTGAAGGCCCAGAGAGTTAAGCTCTGTGTACAGTCAATCCAGTTGGGCGTTTGTTACATTGCTTCTTATAATCCTCTTTGATGTAAAGCCATTAAAGATACTAAACCCTTTCAATCTGTTTAGTATTAGGAAAACATCTTCCGGATGCTCACTGGTTACTTTCTAGCACTGCTGCTATCCAGCAAGTGCAACAGAAACACAGAGTGGTCGGGTCAGTCAATTGGAAGCTCTATCTTTCCCTAAACACTAAAAGATCCATAGCAAAGTGTGTGCATGTGCGCCTGTGCGTTAGGTTTTGGGCTTGTTTTGTATTTCTTTTGGAGAGGGCTGTGAGTGTTCTATGTTATCAGGAAGCATAACATTGTGCATTGAAATGTGTGAACTGCCTTTAATCTAGATTATTTAGATGTTGCTAGTCAGCGTGGTTATGGTAACTTCAGCTCAGGCTGTGCAAGTTTTGAGGGGATTTGGGGTGATAGTTGAAGCAGACTGGCTGCATCACAATGCATGGAGTAGTATTCTCACTGCATTGTTATCTAGGCTGGCAAGTTTGAAGGTACTTAGTGCTTGTCAATATGTGTGGCTATTCCATAAAGAAGTTTTAGATCTGTTCTGTAAAATGGAAAGAAATTCATTGATGGGGCAAGGTGATAGGTCCCCATGACTTCATAAGGTTCAGATCTCTCAGATAAGAAGCAGCTGCACTGTTGTCTTTGGTGTGCAACCTCTTGTTTAAATCAGCCACAATATGATAAATGGGATACCAGTTTTGGGGGAAAAAAAAAAGTCAACATGATGGGACCGGGAGAAGTATCGTCACTAAATTTAATTTTCATTCCACCTGGAAGAAAAAGAATGGATCAGAATTGATAGAAAGGCATATAAAGATGACAGAACAGAAAAGAACCATTGTGGATTTTCCAAAGTGAAGTAACGGTTTTGGGTCTACCAAAATGCTCTGGGACTATGTGTTGTAGTCCCCCTATGTATTCAGTGACTTATGTGAATAAGAGCGATTAGATTAACAGGATGTACTGTGCTCTTCCTTACAAGATCCTGGTCAAAAGGAGTAGTAGAATAAGAAGGAAGATCCTTGTGTTGAAGGGATTGGAGGCCCAGCTCTTACAGTAGAGTTAGGAGCAGAGTCCTCCTGGACCTGTTACTCCCAGGAGTTATCAGCAGAGTCCTCCATAATGTTCTAATTATGAAGAATTAATGCAATTGTAAATGATCTGGAGAGGGACTGAAAGTGAGGAAACAGCTATGTGTAGTATCTCCCCCTGTGTTTCTTTCTCCAAAACCAACCAGACAAACAAACAGAGACATGCCACCCACGCTCAGCAAACAAAAAACCCCTGATAGATATTTGGAAGCTGGGACGTATACACTGAGGGAGGAATCACTGCAGTTTTGCCTTGTTTTGGTACCCTTTTCCTGGGCATCTGTTGATCCATGCCAGAGCCTAGACCTGGCTAAGCAGAGCTGGCAGAGTGGCTGTCATAAAACTTGTCCATAGACAGATGTCCTCTTCCAGATCGGTTACCACACAAGTATCTGCCAGTGCAGCAAGTTGCCTGAGCTCTGTTTTGAGCGAAGTCTGGGCTAACTTAGCCCGTCAATTAAGTGCTTTGAAGTATTCAAATGAACAGCTCTGTCAGCATATCTGTGGGGATGGTAATTGCTGGTGAGAAGAGTGTTAGTGAGGAGCAGTATCCACGACACACAGCTGGTCTCAGAGAAGGACTCAGAAAGGAAGAGAAAGCATCCACTTAGAAAGTTTGGGAGAGCAGGTGAACTTGCTGACTTTTTCTTGGATGGCACCTGCCTGCCTACAGCTGTGAATGCACTGGTGGCTACCATTTCCAAAGGTAAAGACCATTCATAAGAGTGGCTGTACTGGATTTGATCACAGCTCAACTTAACTCTCCTGGATCTCACAGCAGCCGGTAGCAGAGCTCTGTTTTCAGCAAGGGTGTTTTTGTTTGGTAAGCTTCTGAAGAAGACTTTTACCACAGTGGTTTAAGTTTATATTTATGTAAGTAAGCATATAGAGTACATATCTGTGAATGGAAAGTTGTGGTTTAGGGGGATTTGAGCATTTCCTGACAATATTTTTAATATTTAGCCCAGTAAAGTTGTGCATACTCCCCAACGGTAATAGTGGAACTGATTATAGCATGAGTTGAATGTATTGCTTTCTGGTTTTGCCGTTTAAGGTTGAGTTGAGTACAGAATGTTGAGCAGATACCTTACACTAATAGAATCTCAACAGTTTGCTGGTTTAGGTACAGCTGCAGAAATTAAGGTAGGTTAACAAAAGCTAATGCTGCTAGTAAAATAGTTCAGAATTTGAATTTTAGTTGTTTAGCTTTGCTTATTTAACCCATGACTGTGCCAGATATTCCAAGGGCTGAGGCCTATATCTAGCAATAAGAACAGCGTACTAATGCTTTGGAGATGTAGCAAGCAATTTGAATGTTATTTTACAAGTAGTGAATGATCCAAATGATCCTACTAGAAAATTTTGCTTTTCCTTTTACCACAAAGGAGAATGTTATGACTCTAAAGTGAATCTTTCTAAATTATTTTTAATTTCTTTCTTATAGTTCATCTGATGATGTCAGTCTTTCAGATGTGCCTGAAGAAAACTGAACTGAATAGCTTCTAGTTTGCAAAGTGCTGCTCCTGCAAATCACTATTATTTAGAGGCTTCAGGAGGAAACGATTTGATTTAAAGACTCAGTCTTACACTTCCAAGTCAATACAAATTTGTCCATTGCTTTCAGTGAGAGCCAGATCAAGCTCAGATTCCTAAGATGTCTTTCTAGGGTTTCAAAATTAGTTGTAAGCTCACTAGTCAACATCCTCATTCAATTTTCATGTTTGTATTCCCTTTCATACACACACAGATGCATCTATATGCCCAGGAAATCCTGTTTGGGGGTCCTGCCTGGAGTCTCCTTTTGCCACTATAATTAGTGCAGTCAATTGGTAACTTGTCTAAATCTGATCTGGACGTGTCCACTCCTTTTCTTCCCCTCCGGTGGGTTGGTTTACAGTACTCTGTCTTCCACTTCCAGCTGCTGTTTTCAGTTAGTTCAGAAGCAATGCATTTCTCACCATTGCTAATGTGATGCCTGTGAGCTGGAGTAAATTTACTCTACTGACTGCTTGCCCAAAATAACAGTGTCAGTCGAGCCTCTGTTTTAACGTGTGTGTTATTTTGCTTTGCCTGTCGTCCTGGCCTCCCAGCACAACACTTATGACCTGAAGACACTTTGTTTTAGTGACTGTAGTGTTTAACTGGGGCTCTGAGGAGGCACCATAAAGCTGTTAGTCCACTAGAAGGGAAACGATGTTATGTGGACATTCACCATCAAGCTGTCAGCTCTTTAAAAACATTACAAACTGGTTGGTTCTCTTGTGGCTCAGTCTTAGAATTGAGTAAACCCTTTTTTGCCCTGAGATTCTTCTACTCACAGTGCATCTTGGAAGAACATCCTTGTCCAAGAGACAGCTTTGTATGAAGTGTAGTGCTTGAAAGTTCATATTTTTCAGTGCCTTTAGGGTTACAGTAATTTTTGATCATAGAAGCACAGAATTGTCTAGATTGAAAGGAACCTTTCAGATCATCGAGTCCAGCCATGGACAAAACACTGGCAAAACCATCATTATCACACACCATCACCATTGCTTCTCGTCCTTTTGGCCAAGATCAAGTGTAGTGTGTCATCAGATATGCTCCATTTGTAAGTAGATTTCCCCCTGCTCTGCTTTCCTATAGTTACTCTTGTTCCTCTCTCAAATTCTATATAATTTTTAAAATCCAAGTTTGAAAACTACCTTCAGATTGCACATGAAACCTTATGGCTACGGGGTCAGCCTCTGCCCTCATTTAGTGTGGGCTCCATTGCCTTCTGAAGTAATAGTTGTCTGTTTTTATTATATTTAAGCAAATGGCTTTCTTAGCCGTGTTGGCCCTTGCACAGGCACAGAAAATATGATGCAGGTAGGACTTCTTACTGACCTTAGCAATTCTGGCTTTCAGCACATACAAGCCAAAATTTTAAAATATGAGTAGTGATATGGGGGTTTTCAACTGAACATCATTAAGGGGCCTGTCTGCCATCAATAAAAGGGATTAGTTTCTATGGTCATCTGCTGTATCAAGGGATTTCAGTCAGTGACCTTAGAAGTCCTTTCAGCTCTTGTGTACTGGGTCTGAACCCTGAGAAACTGAGTGATAATTGCCAAAAGACACTGGTGGTCCTTTAAATTCCTATTTAGAGGGAGTACATGTGTGGAGTGGAAGTATACTAGCTTTACATAGTCACCTTCAAAAGTGGAATTGCCAGTTAAATCCTCATGGTTATTTTTTTTCCCCTGGAAGTTATGAAGTGATGTGGATCTTTCTTTAAAACAAGAATTGTGATGCTGCCATATCAGCGTGTCAGACATCCAGAATGCCTTGCTGACAGGCCATCATTTTCTGCTTTTCTGGTAATGTGAATGGTATGAAGTCTGAGAAGGTAAAAAGGAACTTTCCTTCCCTACCCATCGCACACAAAAGGCTGATGCTCCTAAGTGTGTGAAGTCCTTAGATGGCAGCAGACGATTGCTAATAGGATACTCAGTCTTTCATCCTAGGATCGCTAGTTCAAATGCAGGTCAGGTCAGTAGCAGTAAAGTCCCTACTATCTGGCTGATGTCGTTTGACTTGTGAGATGAGCTGAAATGTGTGTCTGAATTTTGAACCCAGGCAGCCGTATCATTGCTGTTTCTGTATAGTGGCTTGAAAATACTATAAACTTAATGTCAGTATCGTAAGGAAATGAAAATACCAGCAGGTCTTGCACATATCTACAGATAGCAGCGGCTGTTGTGAGCTGTCCTCAGGTTCCCTCTGGTGGCTGAGCGACGTGTGTGACTGCAAGCCCTGGAAGAGGTATTTGCTGCCTTTAAACCTCTGTGAACATACTCTTGAGTTGTTATCCTCTCTGAGGAATCATTGTCATATTTAGGAGATAGTTAGTACTTTTAGTTTTGCTATGCTGGCCACCACTGAAGTTCTGGGCGTTATGTGAAAATTCTCTGTTTCTTTGCTTCATAGAGCAAAAGAGCTTACTGTTGCAGACTGCATCTGTTGAGATTCACTACCCTACCAAAACACAGGATTGTAATACAAGCTGGGAAGGAAGACCAGAGTAAAGTAGGATCGCTAGTTATCTCGATTGTGCTGCAGAAAGGGAAGGGATTGTTATGAAAATAATGTGATTCAGGGAATTAGTAGGGAAGTAGTATTTTCTTTATAAATGTCATGCTTTCACTATAAAAAAAAGTTCTTGCTTTTGTGTCTATATTCTGCTAATGAGAAGGGGCTTTTGTTGGTTGCTGCTGAGAAAGAGGTGATGTTGCTGGAAGTCGCTGACAGTGAGTTTTGTCACCCCTCAGGACTGGCAGGTGCAGCAGGTGAGGCAGGAATTGAATGGAAACTGGATTATGTTCCTCTCAAGAGGTGGTTTTTCCAGGTCAAGTTAAAATATCTTTTGATACTTGTTTTATCACTTAGGATGTTCAGACTGTTACTGCCCACTGGGTAAGTAGAGACCTTAGTTTTCTGAGTCTGGCCTCTGTCATCCTCACCTCTGTCCCAGATACGCATTTGAGATTTCAGGCATTCCCAGGCTGCAGTGGTTGCTGTCCATGCTCGTTTAGTATTAAGTGACTCGTTAAGCATATACAGTTACTTGGAGTAAATAACAGCCAGTTTTAGCTACCACTAATGCATCTTCTTTCTTAGTTGAACCTTAATCTGTCAGTGACTGTCTGGTACATCGGAATACAGTAGATCCAGCATCTCAAGATGGGAGAAGGATCCAGAAGATCCCATCCTTGCCCAGGCTGTTCTTGCAATTGAATCTTGTGAAATGTCTGACACAACACGCACATGTTTAGTCTTAAATTTCTCACTTGTCCTGGAAGGAACTGAGCAAGATTTTAACTCAGTCTTGTCATTATGGGATAATTATGTTTTTGATGAAGCTAGACATAAAAACTTTAGCTGTTTAGTTACTTGTGTGCCCACCTGGCTTCTCTCACTTATTTCTGGACAAGCATTTTAGCTGTTTGATAAAGGCTCATATTTAAGCAAAAAAGTCATCCTTACACTAGAATAAGAGTGTGCACGAACACTGTGGAAGGCTTGATCTTCAGAAGAAAGCTTTATTAGTTAATAAGTGCATTTTAAATAGATAGTTACACTGATTACAGAGTGGAGTTTGCAAGAGGAATAATGCTGGTATAACTGCACTTGCTGTAGCTATTTGAGACTATGGATGAGATGCAGGAATACTTCAAGCCATGGACATCTTCATGGGAGGAAAGGCCACAGGTTCAAGATGGATGGGAGCCATAGCATGTTTCAGACAGGTCTGGAAAATATGGGGGACTGAAACAGAGGTGCATTATTCCTACTCTGCAATTTGGGCATGGGCAATGTGACCTGGTCTCCATATTGTATAGTGTTTCAAGATCCTGGGTAAAAGGCACAGCAGTCTCACATCCCAATTTTGTCCAAAATGAGCAGAATTTTGTTGGCTTCTTCCCAGCATGTGATGTCTGCAACAGTGTGCTGCTAGGAGAGTGGCCAAACGATTTGTGACTGGGGATGAGATTAAGATGGAAATTTTGGTCCTCAGAACATCTTCTTGCAGATTTCAGTTTAGATCAGGATTTCACAAACATTTCTAGCTGGAAGAAACTACTGACAATGTCAACTTGCAAGCTGATGCCAAGCAAGCAGTGCTTCAGAGTGGTATCCCCACCACAATTTAGGAACCTTGATCTTGGGACAGTCTCCTAACATTCCCCATCTTATTTTTCAGATCTAGAAACAAACAGTGATCTCAACAGTGATGACTTTGAATATGAAGATGAAGCAAAACTTGTTCTATTTCCTGATCACTATGAAATCTCATTACCCAATATAGAAGAGTTACCAGCACTGGTCAGTGAGTGTGTGCAAGTGGTGATAGGAATTTTCTCCTCCTTCAGTTTTTATCAAGATGGTGCTTTATTTTCTCATGTGTGGTGCTTGTTTTTTACATAAAGAACTTTCTTAACCAGCTATAATAGAGTATCAGTAATTTTTAAGTCTGCTTTGTCTTTGTTTCTTGGGTTTCCTTTTACCACCTGTATTCCTTCTCTTGCTATGATGCCAGCGTGTCCCAGGGAAGCTCACATAGTACATGTTGTGCTTACTTCCCTGCTAAAATAATAACAATCGCAGTCTAGAAGATTATGTGCATATCTAAGTATATAAATAGTCTTACTGATATCCAGTTCTCTGTGTGGTTAGCAATGGGCTGAATGCCAAGTTCTGTCCAGTCACTGAATCCTGTTAGGTTTTGATTGACATCCATTTGTCTTCCAGGTGACAATAGCTTGTGACGCACTCCTCAGCGCAAAATCACCCTACAGGAAGCAGGACCCTGACTCCTGGGAAGAAGAGCTACAGGCATCCAAACATGCCAAAACACTTGTACAGTTAGACAATGGTGTTAGAATTCCCCCCAGGTGAGGGTAGTAAGGTTTGTTCATTGTAGGCTCTCTAATACAGTCCAGAGTAACAGAACTAAAGCCAGCAACTCGGCCAACAATTCTCTTGCATGACTCTGGGCTGGGTGTGTGTGTTTGGTTTGACCTACCGTAAGTGCAAATAAAGGACTGGTTCCCGCCTTACTTATTTCTGTCCTTCTTTCCTGTTTTCTCTTACAGCGGCTGGAAATGCTCGAAATGTGACCTGCGGGAGAATCTGTGGCTAAACCTGACAGATGGTTCAGTGCTGTGTGGGAAGTGGTTCTTTGATGGCAGTGGGGGCAATGGGCACGCAATAGAGCACTACAAGGAGACCGGTTATCCCCTGGCAGTGAAGTTGGGAACCATCACTCCTGATGGAGCAGGTCAGCCTCCTGTCAGGTTCTATGATGGGATATCTTTTGTGCATGAGACTAAGGCTGTCTAATAAGACTTGTTTATTACCAAATGGGCTTACGCTTCTAGAACAAGTCTGTGAATCTTGACTGGGGCTGGAATGACACACACTCTGTTTGGAGAAGTCCCTTACCTTTTTTTATCTGCTCTTTTTCTCCTGTTTTATATTTGGTGTAAATAATTTTTTGAGTTTGTATAATAGTAGATTTATAATAGAAGAATGGTATTATTTTGAAACAGCAGAACCCGGAGAAGTGGTATTTTTCTGTTCTGTTACATTTGCTAGGGCAAGTGGTTCAGTCCTATGTAATATAGAAACAATTACAGGGTAATGATTTTTGAAGTCAGAAAAGTCTGTTCTTATCAGCATGTATGCTTTTTTATCATACTGGAAACTGTGCTATTTTTCCTTATTGTTTTGGTAACATTTTGTTCAGTCTAATGAATGCTCATCTTCATGGGGCTGCTGTAATGCTCATTTGTAAAATGCCTGATGATCTTGAGAGGGGAAAAAATCTGTAGATGTATTCTTGTTTGCATATTCTCTGAATGTGATGTTCTTCAGTGTTGCTGTGGAGAGGATTATGGTGTGTGAGGATTAGATGGAGTAAAAACATGAGAAGCAGAAAAAATCATAAGGAAAGAGATCTTTTGCTGCAGCTGTACAGAGAAATAAAAAATGGAAGAACACATAGCGTGGTTATATTTTAGTTTTAGTTCTTAAGACCACATGGATGAAAAATAGCTGTTTAGAGCATCCCCTTCTTCTAACACAGATCAGTTGAGAGTTTTTTATTTTTAAGTCCTATTCAGCATCAGGGAAAGGAGACTGTAGTCACATTCAACCAGCTGTGCCACAGAAACACTGAGCAAAATTCATTCGTTTTTTCCCAGATGGAATATTGTTTCCTTGCATGAGCCTGGTCTCAAATGATTTCTATCTGAGTCTGTGATTGAAGTTGTTTAGGATTTGCCCAGCTGTAGGTTTCAAATGCATCTAAAAAATAAACAGAATATTCTTTAGTGGGTTTTTTTCAATATTTTTTTTCTTTTCTTTCTCATCTTTAGCAGCAGTACTTGTTTCCTTATGGATGCTGTCCTTCTGCCTCCCACTGATCATCTGCTTCCTCTCTTAGGTGGCCTTTGGGATAACAAAGGACAGGCTGTCATCCTTCCCTCTCAGTGAGGGGCAGCAGCTGTTCCCTGAAGATCTTTGTTCTTCTGGATGATGATTTCCTCGTTTCCCTATAGAAAAGACTTCCCTCCTCCAACCCTCCTTGTTTCCTTTTCAGGAATTATTCTCTCTCTGATCTGTATTGCAGTGGTAATCGTAACCTCTCGATAGGGCTGGATGACAAATGAGCTTCAGGAAAGAGGGTCTGTGGCTGATTGTGATGTAAAGTCTGTCTGGTTTCTGCTTCCCTGGGCTGGAGGTGAAGAGGTGATGGTAGAGGAGTAATAAGCGTTAGTCCCTCTGCTGACATAACATTCCTTTTTCACACCAGTAAGAAGGAGAAAGAGGTGGTGCCAGGATTTCACTTACACTTAACCTACATGTACACAGAGCAGAGGGATCTCCTTGTCTTCTCTTGAGAAATCAGTGTTGTATACGTTATGAAAGATTTCTGTAGCATTAGCCCCATTTCGTAGCATTCTGTCAACAAACAGATCTGGGATTGGGGCAGAAATTGAACAAAACTTCTGTCTTCCACTCTTGGACAGGATGCACAAGAGCATCAGAAGAGTTGCTTGCTTCAATAGGTTGAGTGCTACTCGGCAGACTGTGCTACCTGCTGCCTCTCTCGACCATACCTTTAGATTTCAAGTTCTTGTGAAGTTGCGTGTTTGAAACTGGTTTGAGGAATGGAATGGGGGTTTGGCAGTGGGAAGCCCTATCTGACGGGTACTTGAATGAGTTGCATTGTGGCTGCCAGTCTCAGCAATTGCAAGATACTTCTTTGGGAGATCCCGAGCAACTTGTTTCTTCAGGGACAGGGTTGCCATTGCCTATTATCCTTTAGGTAGGAAGGAGTGATGTTGCACAGCCAGAACAGGTGTAAATCTTGAGCTGTGGAACAAAAGGAATTACAAGTAGCATTGTCATTTTTCTTTTCTTACCATAATATGAATAATAATGATTAATCTCTGTGTAATAATGTTGTGTTGGCTGTCTCAGATTTTCTTGGGATTTTTTTTGTTTGTTTATTTTTCCCCTTTTTCCCCTTTCTCACTCTAATGACGCCAGCTTGTGTGTGTCACATTTGCTGACTTGTCTACATTCCTTATCTATTGGAGTCCATATGAGAGCACTACAGACCTGTGTTTGGGGGCTCTCCTCTTCTTTCTTTTAGTTGCTGCTCTTTGATTTTTTTGAAGTGAATTCTGTCTCTCTCCCATGAAATTAAGTTTGCTACACAGCAGAAAGAACTAAAATGCGTGATATGCACTGGGCTTGAGCAAAAGATTAATGTGTCTTGTGTTCCATTTCTGCTGCTCTGGGACAGTCGTTCCAGGTGGCTGCTCTCTCTTTGCTCACTGGAGCTGAGAAAAACAAAATCAAAGCTCCCACAATTAAAGTAGTCACCCAAGATTAGATGATGTGTAATGTCACTCCATTAGGTGTTTGAACTTTACAGGATCTTGTGGCTGTGCTGTGACCTCACCAGAAGACTATGGGAATGTTGTGCTCTAGTGTGTGTGGATGAACAGTCATGTCATCTGGGCATGCTTGCTACCACACAGTGGAATTCCAGCAGGTGGGCAGCTACAGTCACACACATGCCAGAGAGGTCATCAGGACCAATGTTAATAGAGAATCTGATGGCTAATCAGCAGCTGGCAGCATGACTTAAAAGCCCAATTCCCTGTTTTGAGGGAGTTAATGTTTTTCATAGAGCTGGTAAACTTTAAAAGTTGCATTGAATCTTTGAGTTCTTGGCTAACCTTCAACCTATTGATGGTCCCTTGCAACCTACACAATTCTATGATTCTGTCATCTCAGTGTGGGTTTGGCACTAGCAGACTTCAAGTAGCCTACCTTTTTGTTAAAGTCTCATGTTGGAGATGGGCTAAATCAGACCAAGGGGCTATAGTTGAAAAGTCAGGACCTCTCAGAAGTGGTATTTGTGCTGTGAACATCCTTTATCTGTGTTCCTGCTCTCTTCTCCTGAGTTTGTTTCATCTTTCTCCTGGCTAAGTTTTCACTATCAGCCTAGGTCTGGTCATATGGGGCAAGGCCACTCTGAGAAACTGCTGGGCATGAAGGAAACTTGGCTGGGGGAAGTGCAGGCAGACTGGCAAAGGGATTGTGAGGTTTGATATGTCTAGAGACCAAAGCAGGGGAGTAGTCATTCACTATAGAGGAAGAGGCCAGAGAAGAGAAAAGATGGAAGGACTGTTCAAGTCTTACTAGTGCATGTCTTATCACTTATATCCTTTTATCATGCCTGCAGCTTTAATCTTCTTTGCTCAAGTGGGTGAAACCTGCTCTGGACTCAGCTTGGTAAACACCAAAAATGTTTTTTTTCTCTCAACCATTTTGTCCTTCTGTTATATTTATTAAACTTGGTTTCATAATGAAAATATCATCACTAGATGTATTGCTTCCCTCCACAGGTTGAGTTTTGCCCTGCCTAAATGTCTGTGGGCTTTTACTTAAGGCCATAAGGACCTATCATAGAGCTAGAACTGAAACCTATATCTCCCATGCAATAAAGCAAGACACCTCAGTCATGAAATCAGCCTTTCTTCCTAACCACAAATCTTCGAAGTCCAATCCAATGGTGTCCAACTCAATAAACACGTCTTCATTTCTAATAAAGTTTTTCTCGGTTCTCCCTGCATCTCTGTGGGAAAAGGGCATAAGTGGATTCCTTAAACTGTGCTAGAAATTAAAATACCATTGGCAATAGTCAGTTGGCCCCATATACTCGCAGTTCTAATGCATCTGCTTGTACCTAGTAGCTCCACAAAAATTCAGAATCTTTTGTTGCCATGTTCAAAATGAGGACTGGCCACATATTTGAGAATTTTGCCGCCCCACTCTTTGTTTTAACTACAAATTTCTTATTTGGGAGGGGGGGAATACTATGATCACTATAAATATTCTTAGGTTTTAATACTGTGAGGGCATGTAATTTCTTTTGAGGAGAGTAGTTGAGGTGATTGTGTTGAGAACACTTATGATATTTACTGAGGTCAGAGGATGTCTGTGCATTTTTTCTGCTGGTTGTAACTAAACTTAGAAAATATGATTAAGGCATCTTGCGTAGTCAGTCCTGTACTGAGAATGCAATGTTAGTAAACAAAGACAAGGGGTAATATTTGATACTACAGCTCATCTGTTTCTCTCTGCTTTTGTAGATGTCTATTCCTTTGATGAAGAGGAGCCCGTCTTAGATCCACATATAGCAAAACATTTGGCACACTTTGGAATTGATATGCTGCAGATGCAAGTGGTAGGAAATCCATCTTTTATTTACTTTGTTGTTTACTTATTGTTTGTTTAGTTGGGGATGGGAGAGAAACAGGAGAAGAATGATACTTCCAGCTTATATTTGTGTGATTCCTTCAGGCTGTTATGATTTGTATTTAGTTTTGTAGAGTTCAGCCAGCCATTTCATGTTTTATTTTCTGAGGTCTGAGATGAGCGGATCATTACTCTCAAATCTGAAAATTGCCTTCCAAAAGAGTTCATTTGTAGTCTTTAACTTACACGTTTCACTTCTCATGTGTTACATATCATTTTCCTTCAAGATGAAAAACCTCATTCAATTAGAGAATAATATCTAGAATATTTAATTACAGTGTGTGAAGGAAGGCTTATTGCATGCGTAAACAGATACAAATCTTAAGTAAAAATAAGCTAAGCAATCGGTAAGTTAAAAAGTGGTTGAAAGGTTCTTTATGGAAAGTTATAAATTTAAGTTTAGGTCTTGTTAATAAATATGTTACAAAATGAAAAAATACCTTGTCTCAAGTCTAGAAAACAGCGTGGTCTATGGTGTGGTACGCTAGAAAGGGACTGGGCCAAAAAGAGTCCTGTTGCTGAATGTGTTGCTGGTCTGTATTAGTAAAGAATTCCTTTTAATAATTTGTATCTTAGTGGATGTTGATTCCAGTTCTGTTTAAATCATCTAAGAAGTCTGAATGGAATATGGTTATAAAGGCAGGTGGCTTTGCTTTTATTTTTACTTTTTTCACTGAAGCACATAGTCTAGTATCACTACCTGAGAACCTGAACATGAAAACTTGAAAAAGAACAAACACGATACTGGTTTAGTGTATTTAATTGCCCAAGTGGAGAGAAAAGTAATAATAACTCTAAAATGATAGAGAAGAGTTAAACTGCAGTTTCAAAAGCTGTCACAGTGCTAATATTTTTGGCGTACTAATCTCCTTGCTGATATCATGAATAAAACCTCTCTTTTATCCAGCCATCTTTCTGGGAAACCTTTTACTCAGCAACCTTGAAAACTTAGCCTCAGCTGTTGCAAAGGTTTCGCCTACGGTTTTTAGACCAGTCGGAAAATTTTTTAGTGAAGTGGTGAAGTAGTGCTAGAGGTAAATGACACTGCAGTGACCTGCACATAAAACTGTGAACAAGCATGTGTCCAAAAGCTGAGAGCTGAGCTCTAAAGGGGAGAAACTTCAGCATCACAAATTTTGACTTTTCCCGTTTGAAGGAAGGGAAGAGTTCTTGGATCGGTGCTTTTCATCTAGTTTGTTTGCTAGCACCAGCTTCTACAGCAGCAGCTACTCCTGGCCATTACAAATAGAATATGAAACCTGAAAAAAATGCAGATGCTGAGGCTTGAGGTCACAGCCCTGAGAGAAGTGAAGCTCCCAGCTGGGATTGGGGTCACAGCGAGCAACACTCAAAAGAGCCAGTGGTCTGTAGTAAAGAGCTAAAAGGTATATTGGAAGAACAAGCTGCTAGCCTTCTGACCCTGATCTTCTCTTCTACATGCAGGGTTTACCTCCCTTTGCCTATTGGTTTGGCTTTTCTAGAGTAGAGAACACAAAGTTGGTGATGATGGTAGCAGCAGCATAATTGTTGCAGAAGTAAAAGAGATTAAAAAAAAATCTTGTTGCTTTCAGACAGAGAATGGGCTAAGAGATAATGATATAAAACCAAGAGTCTCTGAATGGGAAGTGATTCAAGAAGCTGGTGTGAAACTCAAGCCCATGTATGGCCCAGGATACACCGGCATGAAGAACCTGGGAAATAGCTGCTACCTCAATGCTGTCATGCAAGCCATTTTCAGCATCCCAGAGTTCCAGCGAGCGTAAGTAGCTTCGAACTAGTTCTTGTCACTGGCTGCTGCATTCCTCAACCTCCTGTTTTTCTAAGCAAAATGGTATTTTAATTTGTATCACCTAAACAAATCTCTTTCAGTCAGTTCAGTGGCCACTTGGAGGATTTAGTGATTATATTGTTCTCTTCTGGAAAGGTTGGAATGGAAACCCCAACCTGCCTTTGAAAGCAGAACTTACTTCATTTCAGTGGTGGGAAATCATATGCTACCTTGTAAACTTGATTGCTCTGCCTCTGCTTTTTATATACGTACATCTCAGTATCATCAGTGTCACATTAGAGTTTTTTGTACTGGCCCATGCCTTCATACAGCTGCAGGAATCATTCTATTGCTCCAGCGTCATTTGTGCAAAAAACTGTACCAGCACAAACATATTAATATTGATCCATGCTAGTGAAAAGCAATGCATCTTTTGCATGCAGGTCTGGCTAAGAAGAGGGGAAACTGTCAGAGGCATTATTTTAATTAGAAGTCTTATTTAAAAAAAAATCTTATTTCACAAAAAGGCTAGTGTGAGTATATTCTTCCACAGAATAATTAAGAGAGTAAAAGGACAAAAGCACAACAGAAGAATATAAAATATTCCTGACTGATCAAAAAGGAACAGATCACTCCAAGGAGAGAAGCCTTTGTATAAAGGACAGTCTATGGTTTGCAATAAAATTCAGAGTGCTCTTTTATTCCCCAGCGGTAATAGCATGTGTGCTGGAAGTAAGGCTTTTAGATATTGTAAAGCCTCCCAGGTTTTCATGTAGCAGTTGCCTTCTAGAGAAGAAGAGGGAGAAAATTTGTATTTTTCTTTGTTAGCCATATGGAGTACAGTCTGTAGATTCATTAGGTGCCAGCTTTTCTACCTCCATGTTTGCAAAATATCAAAATGGACTTTACTAAGGGAGGTAGTTTTCCACAGCCTGCTCCTAGAGTTACCTAGAGCACTTAATATCAACAAAGTAGTGGAGATCTTTCATGAAAGAGGAACCAGGCAGAAATTAGATGTGTTCTTTCAACATGGCCATACCTATCTAGCCTGTTTTTTCTTGTGCTTAAAGGAAGCAATGCTCAGATAGAGTGCTACTAAATACTTCACTTTCCAACAAACTGGCTAGAACAATGCATACGTCAGTGTTTATTGTCAGGAATTAGCCTTTGTTTCTCTGAAGAAACTCGATAGAAACATTCTTTTTACATTCTTATCTTTGGTCCTGATACAAATTTGGAATTTATTTGATGATGCTGGCTAGGAGTAGAAAGTACATTGGTTCTCAGTGCAGCTCTATGGTTTTGAGCAACACCATCCTACAGCTATTTCAAGATCAAGAAACAGAATTTAAGTTCTGGGTGAACACCACCACCATATCCTTTATAGCTAGAAGCAAAACTTAAATGCCATTTCCTCATTTCTTTACTGTTATTTTTCCACGATAGAAGCACTCACCACAGTTATTAAGTCATTGCTATGATGCAAAATGTGATTTGTTAGCCCCGAGGAAGCCTGTTGATGTATCACTGCTGAGGGCTGAAGATCTGTTAGTATATTCTTGAGTAAATCTAGCTGTGATATTTGAATGTTTCTGCTTTGTTCTTGTTGCCCAGGTATGTGGGAAACCTTCCACGAATATTTGACTACTCTCCTCTTGATCCAACACAAGATTTCAACACTCAGATGTAAGTGACACTTCTCAGTGATTTACTTGGTTGAGTTAAATAGAATCTAAATAATTTAATGGCAGGGCAAATGAACAGCCCTGCATGGGTTTGAAAGTGAGCTATGGCACAAGGTGGAATGGGAAGATTTGCCCACTTAACTGCAGGTAATGATGTTTCATCAGGGGGTCAAAGACAGTAAACTACTTTTTTGCTTGAATAAAAATCTCCTCTTTTCTGTTTTCCTCACATGTTTGTTTCCACCCCACCACTTTCTTCCCTACAGGGCTAAACTGGGACATGGCCTCCTTTCAGGCCAGTACTCTAAGCCACCCATGAAATCTGAGCTTATTGAGCAGGTGATGAAAGAAGAACACAAGGTATTTGACTGAGTTTGTGCGGCCTGGTAACTAGGTAAAAGTGATATCCTGAGAAAAGGGAACAGGTGCTGGGCATTGAAGAACATGTGTGGATCCAGCATGGGATGCTTAGCAAGGTGGAATGTGCAGGATTCTAGTCAGGAATATATTAGTCAGGGGCTATTTGTGCAAAGCATTAAAACAACCATTGGTTCTGCTAATAAAGTATTCTGCTGCTCCAGTGATGAGTGCAAAAGTTCATAGAACTTGCAACTTATGTTTATCTTCTCTGAGGAAC
>VXBO01007878.1:350379-399782 GCA_013400135.1 Rhinoptilus africanus | reverse complement strand
CTCCAGCCCTCTGAGCATCTTTGTGGCCTCCTCTGGACCCACTCCAACACGTCCATGTCTTTCCTCTGCTGAGGGCTGGATGCAGTACTCCAGGTGGCGGTCTCACCAGAGTGGAGTAGAAGGGCAGAGTCCCCTCCTGTGTCCTGCTGGCCACGCTTCTTTTGATGCAGCCCAGGATACAGTTGGTTTTCTGGTCTGCAAGCGCACGTAGAATCATAGAATCATTGTCAGCTCATGTCCAGCTTTTCATCCACTGGTACCCCCCAAGTCCTTCTCGGCAGGGCTGCTCTCAATCCTTTCACGCCCCAGCCTTATTGATACAGGACCCTGCACCTGGCTTTGTTGAACCTCATGAGGTTCACATGGGACCACTTCTCAAGCCCTTCTGGATGGCATCCTGTTCTTCAGGCGTGTCACTGCACCGCTCAGCTTTGTGGCAGTGGGATCTACCCTGGAAACACAGAAGTATGTGACGTTTTGGATATAAACTGAAACTCCAGTTGCTGGGCAGCCAGGGGAGAACAATGTATGTATCCTGATTTATAATAATTCACAATAGAAAAAAATTTGGAATCAGCTTTCTCAGAATAGGGAATTTCAGAACAAAGGTATACTGAGGGGTAAGTACCATATAGCTAACATGCTAGACACAAAGGAGAGGGGGATTGGAGGATGAAATAATCTTTTTTCCCAAGTTTATGTAATATAGAATTTTATTTGTCATAGTGAGTGTTTTGTCTTAAGCAAAATATTAGTTATTGAGACAATGTTACCTACCCAAGGAAATCTGTTATTTTAGATTTGGGTTGCTATTTAAACCATCTACCTTGAAACATCTTGCTGGGAAAACTGGATCTAGAATATATTTGTGTCCCTGTCAGCCTCTGTTAATGTGACCCCAAGCAGCACAGGGAGTGAAACCACAGACTCCATAGATGGGATATTTAGAAATGAAAGGTCAGCTGATAACCAGTGCTGAAAATACGACCTGTAGAAAAGAGGTGTCTTTATGGAGAAAGAATCTGATACTACCTTGTAGTTTTATACACAGTAGAAGTCACACATGCTTCTGTCACAGAAGCATGGTGATAGTTTCCATGGAAACAGATACTTTCCTTTACTTGCATCTATCAGTTATTGATATAGGAATTTCTCCTTCAGAAATCAGAATGACGAGGAGATTTTGGACAAAGATAGAGCACCTGGTATGGAGCAGTTTGCATGATCTGGAAGTCTTGTGTCTCCTGCATAATTGCTTTGAACAGTAGCTACTAATTGTTTTGGAAGGACAACTGGATCCTGCCCGTTTCCTTTAAATAAAGTTTAAAATTTACCAACACATCACTGACTAAGGAATAGTGGAATAGATTTCAACAGACTCCTCACATTAAATTATGTGTACTGACTCACCTGCTTTCTTAAACACATACAGAATAGGAATGAAGGCTAATGTGCTGGAAGTTCAGGGACTTTAAGACTTCAAATAAAGCTACACCTCCATGTTTAGCCCAGCAGCCACTACTAGCAGTGAGATATTGAGAGCTTTTTAATGACAGATGCTATAAAACTCTGTCAGGTAGTAGTAGCCATCTACTGGCATTTAACAATAGTTCAGTTTAATAAGGTTGAAGTTACATGTATTAGGTGAGTTCCTTATCAAGCAGTTCATATCATGTGTAGGATTTTTAAACAGCTTTTTGTGCTTTTTTTCTTTGTTGTATTGAAGATTTATTTAGAAAAAGAAATAAACTGTAGATATTTTCTCTGTTCCCTCACTCTAAGCATACAAATCTATGCTTTGTTGGTTTAGTGGTGCTTTTTTTGTTTGGTGTCTTCGCCCCAGATAATACTGGTATGCATACAGATAGTATTTTGTCATTCAGAAAGTTGTACTGGCATTTATAATCCATCATTTTCAAGTGCTTCTATTTTGTGTCTATAAAATCAATTATTAATTTTATTTTTATTCTTCTACCTTCCCCCCCACCCCACCCCATGCAAATAGGTTCTCTAGCTTTCTGGGTCTTTGGAATTCATCCAACATTTTGGGGAGCTGTTGCCTGTAAAAGGATTCATAGGAGATCTTCAGTGGTCCAACACAGTCTATATTTAGCTAAACTGTTTTGTAACTGTTGATGGGGAGAGTATGCTAGGTATTCTATAAATATTCATGGTACTGGAGAGCTAAAATTTTTCACCACAGGAGTTAAATCTGGAAATGGCAGCAGTTTTCTTTGATTCATTTTAACATTAAAAACAGGCTGAAAGCCTAAAGGGTCATCAGGTAGGGTTTGATTTTCTGTTTAGAGCTTTGCTATTTCTTCTCTTATCCTTGAGCTGGAGAGGGTTTAGAGGGCAAGATCTGATCCTCTTCTATAGACTGCCACACATGGCATGTTTCTCTTCTCCCTGCTGAAATGGCTGAGTGAAAAGTGTATAGATGGAAACAAGGCTTAATTCCAAACTCATTGCATTATACATCAGGGCAAACGTGCCACCTTGCTGTATTCTTGCTTGTGATACAAAGCAGACAGGTATATATTACTTTGAGCTGGTTTATGCATTTCTCTCCTCAGTCCTATCTTTGATGAAAGGCAGCTGAGGGCACTGAAGTGATATATAACCCAAGATTCAAAAATCCCTAGAACATCTCTTTGTTCAAGCAATACTGAAACTCTGTCTCTTATGAGAGCCTTTAAAGAACATCTTAGCCTAATGTGGTTGCTGGTGTACTGCCAGAAATTGAAAAAGCATTAAAACTGAGCATCTGCTCCTTATTTCAGTGGGTCTAGGAATACCTTACCTTGCTGAAACCAAGAATAAAATTTTGCTCTTTTAGTGTTTGTTTTATGTGCCTTCCATTTTATACTGCGTTTTCTGTTTTTATATTGGTATGACAGTGCAACTGTAGTAAAGAATGAGCGTTTAACAGCCTCTAACGTATCGTAAAGGCTACACTTTTGCTTGAATTGTCTTGAAAATTATTTGGTCTACTGGAGGACAAGGACAAATCTGAGTAAAAGGTTCTGACCCTTTCAAAATTGTTATTTAAAAGGGATAATAACTAGTGTTGTCTTGAGGATGCAACTTGGGATGGTTGGGGAGGCTTCTTAAAGCGGTATAGAGGGTTGGAAAGTCAAAACTAGAACTCCCTTGGAAGTGAGGGATTTTCTGATTTGGGGTGCTTTCCTACTGATGGAACTGAATGGCTAAAGGCAGTATGTTACAGACCTTACAACATGACCAACATCCACAAATTGCAAATTCATGTTTGTTCTTAAGAACCCATCCGGGAATGCGTGCTGCACACATTTCTTGTTTTCTGCTTGATTCTGTAGCTCTCTGGAAAAGATTCATCCTGAATAAAGCTGCTAATTGATACACCAAAGTGCTTCAATGCCCACATACTTTTGGGTGGAACAAGGGTCTGAAAGGAATGTTAAGTGTTAGAAGGCAGTGCAGGCTTTTAGCCTTTCTGAAAACTACTAATCTTTAGCAAACCTTCGGTAATCTCTTTTAACTTGCAAATGCCATAGAAAAATCAGAGTGAACACTGTAGGAACTATGTCATAAAACGTATTCTAAAACCCCGAAATAATGTTTCAGGACCCTTTCCATTATTATTAAAACGGAAAATCAGATGAAACTGAAACTGTCTTTTCTCCAGTGGCAGAAATGGGCCATAGATAGATCTAGGGGAGTGACTTTGGGATACTTGGTCCAGGAATGGATAAAAATCCTTCTTTAAAAGGTTTCTCTTTCTTTTATTTAGCCTCAACACAATGGAATATCTCCCCAAATGTTTAAGGCTTTTATAAGTAAAGGCCACCCAGAATTTTCCTCTAATAGACAACAAGACGCACAGGAATTTTTTCTACATCTTATAAATCTAGTAGAGGTGAGAAAATCTGATTTCTGCTTCTTTTCCCTGGTTATATTAGACAATGAGGGCAAAGCTGTTACATGAATGGCTTATTTTTTTATTATACTCTTTTTAACCTTGGACATGTAGAAAATGGCACTAATTTAAATGGATTTTGGTTTAGAAACATTTGTTTCTATAATTCTCCCTTCACTTCAGACCATTGCATGACCACACACAGGCCTGATGCTGCTGATAACAACTGCAAGAGATGTAGGGAGGTCAAACATCACTCACTGTACAGGCTATAAAATTTACAAACATACGTGACTGTCCTTCTTAATTGCTGTTCGGTTTATGATTACTGCTGTCCATTTGTTTACCATATTGCAGTCTATCTTGGAATATTAATGAATTGGGTATTATTATTATTATTATTATTCCAAATTTATATCATAGTTGGGAGCAAACTAATTACCATGTCCAGTTCTTTTACAAATCCCAGCTGTACGTCATTGAATGAAGGACTCTCCTGCTGAAAGCAAAGTGACTGCTTGTCAGTTGAATATTTCTGCATAAAACGGTAGTTCCACTGAGCTCCAGCTCAACGCTCTGTCTGTAAAAGAATCAGTACTCTGAATTTTAAGCTGTCTTTCTGAAAAGGAAATTTACAAATACATGCAGTTTTGATTTAAAGCATTTCTTTCTTTTCTGTTGTTCCTGCTTCTTTTTCCCATTTTCCCCAAGAATTGAGGGTGTTTATTCATGTATTACAGTCAAGATGAAGTTATTCACATTTGCATGCATAATGTTCCACATCCCAAAACGCATGTACTGATTATAGGGTGGTTAGAAGACATTTTTCTGGTTTTTGCCTGATAACAGACATTAACGTGAACAATAAAGAGGAGGTATATTATTTGTACGACATTCCCATCTGGATAATGAACTACAAGTTGCTTGTTCTGTTTTGGTGCCGATTCAGAATGGTAGGAACAATTCTAGTTGCTGAAAGGACGCTCCATGTTATTTACCTGAGCTTTCTATCTTTATTGTAACCTGCCACGTTCCTGCCTTCTTCTGTTCACTTGACTCAGTCAGATTCATTAGGTACACGCTCTGCAAGCTGCTGTGTGTAGAAAGATACTGCTGTGTATGCAGATGTTGTGGACTTCAGTGGGATTCTCTGGGTGCAAGAGCTCTGCATGCAATAAAATGCAAGCTGAGCTCTCAGATCTGGTTGCAAGATGGGTGCTTGCCATAAAACAACCAGCAGTCTTTGGGTCATTTTAGCGATCGTCACTTAAATTATTTGATATAATCTTCCTTTCAGAGGAACCCTGTAGGTTCAGAAAACCCCAGTGATGTTTTCCGGTTCCTGGTGGAAGAACGCACGCAATGCTGCCAGTCCAGAAAGGTCCGCTACACAGAGAGGGTGGACTATATCATGCAGTTACCTGTTGCCATGGAGGCAGCAACAAACAAAGGTAAAGAAAGAAACTGGTCCATTGGCTGACCTTCTGGTGACTCTCTCAAACCCCCGTGTAGTCTCTTTGTATGGATAGAATGGTTTGAGGCCGTGTGGCAAATGAAACCAGTGAGGTGATCAAGGGAAAATTACTTGGTTTGGGTTTCTGTGATTATACTTCCAGGGAAGAAGGATTCTACCTGGATACTCTTGGCAAGCTTTCAGACAGGTTTCTTTTCAGACTATGGCACTACCATTAAGTGTCACCACTCAGGAATATATCACTAAATTTGTGTGATAAAGATGTCAGAGATTTGTGATTTAAAACCTTAACTTGGATTTGACCCAGGAATGTGCCACACCAATTATAATACAATTTATTTACCCTTGTTTTATGTGCATGTGTGTGCCCAAAGATCCTCATTAGCATTGGATTTCCCTTGTCTGAGACAGTGAACCAGTATATAAAAAGTTCTTAATCCTTAAAAAGGAACTGAACATACTAGCTAATGACTATCTTGTAAAAACAAACACACACACAAACACAAAAAAAACCAAACCAAAAAACATTTCTAAAACTTGCAAAAATAAGACTGGTAAGGGATATCATAACCACAACAATCTTCATTTAGCTTTTAGTGTCATGTACATTTCTCAGATGAATTAATTACCTATGAATTGAAGAGGCGAGAAGCAGAAGCTGCAAGGAGACCTCCACCAGAGCTTGTCCGTGCCAAGATCCCGTTTAGTGCATGTCTGCAGGCCTTTTCTGAACCAAGCAATGTTGAGGATTTCTGGAGCAGTGCCCTTCAAGCGAAATCTGCAGGAGTTAAGTAAGTGTGTGTCTGACTGCCGATTAAAAATCAATATGGTAGTGCTTGTGCTTATTTTGCTACCTGGACATGATGCAGAAGGAAATAGGCAAAGGCTTAGTGGGCTTTGGCATTGTATTGGTGTTGGGGCTCATAAATGTAATGTGCAGCTCAAGCCTGATGTATTGTAATGAGCAACTGAGCAGGAAATAAATTCTTCTTAACTGTCAAACTTCAGGAGCTGATGGGGTCTCGTTGTTAAGAGCTTGAACTTTAAATGCTTGTATCTTAACTGTCTGCCCACATTTTAAAATCAGATGCTACGTATCAACTAGTGATAGAGCTCTGTGCTGTGTGGTAGGAGATACAGTCTGGAACTCTGCGCTTAGTCTCTTGATGTCTTCATTTGACTAAAAATGCTGAAGGGCAGTGTGTGGCAACCAAACAGAGTGAAGAAAATGAAGGTTGGTTTTCTCGTGAGAAAGTTCTTGAGATGGATGGAAAATTTTGCATTGTGAAGTGCTGTGCTGAAAACTTTTTTTTTATTATGTTTTATGTTATTTATTGTTTGTGTTTGGATTTCAACCCATCATCTTTGTATGCCACAGTGTTTGGTTGCATCTGTTAAGTTTGCTGTCGCGTACATGAGGCCATCGTACAAGATGGACATATAAAAGAAGGAACCCATCTTGTATGTTTATAGTCAGGTAAATAAAAGAATCAAGAACATCTTGGTATTAAAAAAGCATTAAGAAATAGGATGGCAGCCAGACAACAATGCAGTTTACAGGGCAGTATTTCATGCTGACAACAAGAGTTACTCTCTTACCTGGTTACATTTCTATGTCAGCAGCAAGGAGTGGTTGAAAATCAGGCTCTGCAATTGGTTTGCCGTGTCTAGGTACCTTCTAATTTTAGATCACTTAGCATATCAGTGACTCACTGCTGTTTTGGCATACTGGTTCACTGACATATTGAAAATTGGGAGACAAGTGCACATGGTGGAGAAAAACGTAGCAGAAATCTAAAGGCTTGTTGTATTACCTGTGAACATGGTGCAAGAATGTTCTAGCCTTCAAATAGATCTAGGGTTAATTTGTAATTTAGCTGTTATTCATCCATTAGGTCTTTAAAAGCATTGAAAGATGAAGAATAATTTGCTATTTAAAATTCAAAGTTTCATGCTGCAGATGATAAAGTTAATAAAACTGCAAGGTGGTGCTAACAAGGATTTAGAAAGTAGTTATTTATAGTATGATAGAAAGGCTTTATATTTATGATGCATTTACTCTATTTTACCCAGAGTTAGTTGAATTAGAAGAATGTTATGTGTAAATGCAAGATAAAGGGAAGGGTGCAGGGATTAAATGTGGGAAAATCGGGAGCATAGAGAAGGAGAATGGCCGTACATATAATCTTACATTGTGTTCAAGATTAAACTTTTTCTTTCCACCAAGATGTAAAATGTCAGAGATACCCTTAAACTCAACAGTCATCCTCTATTTTAAGAAAGATCATAGGAGTTCAATAAGAATATCGTGGGTTTTTTTATGTAGCACTTTCATGTGAAAAATTACAAATGACAGTGTTTTTATTTTTGCTTATTGAAAAGCTTTATAGGTGGACTGATACCTCATGTGCAATGCTACTGTTACTAGAAAGGGAGTGAAAAAAATGCAGAGTTAGTTGTTACTCCATTCTATCGGAGCTGTATTTTAAGCCCATGCCCTGAAGTTCTAGACAATATGTCATTCAAAATTTATTTCCTGACATTCAACTTGAGAACAACTTGAATAAGCAAATGTAAAATTATTTGTAGTTGTTTTCTATAATCTTCCTACAAGCTGAATTGGCTGCAGGGGTTTGGGCTGCCATTCAGGATATGAATGTGTAGAAAGCTACTACTATACTTCACTGTATTTGAAAACTTTTTTGTGAAATTTATGTCTATAAAATCCATCACTGTTCATCTCACTCAGAGCTAAAGTTACTGGTCTCAGTGTGCATGAGGTACTGAAATCTGAGCTGCTTGTGATTTTGTTGCCTTGTTTCACTGAGTTGTATTTCTTGTGTTTCCCAGGACTTCTCGTTTTGCTTCATTTCCTGAGTACTTAGTGGTGCAGATAAAGAAATTCACCTTTGGCCTTGACTGGATACCCAAAAAGCTTGGTATATGCCTTTTATATTTACCTTTTTCTCATTCTATCCAAGATAACCCACAAGGTGTACACACTTTGGTCTATAATGAAGACCTAGCTTGAGTCTCAAATTTATACTGTGAAGATCCTAATTCAATCTTCTTTTCTTTTATGACAAATTAAACCAATCCATCAGGTCTGTGGAGTTAAAATACAGTTTCATGTAGGCTGACCTTCTAGTTAAATTGTGCTTTAGTGTTCCAAATTTCTCAAATAACCATTTTCAGGTGAAGAATCCTGGGTGTGTTTGTAGCTTGAGTACCAGAGTCCCCTCTCTGATGGGGTAGGTTGTACCATGAGGTCGTTTTGCTTGGTTCATACACTGAGCCTGTTTCTCTGCTTTTGTAGATGTTTCTATAGACATGCCAGATTTTCTAGATATCAACCACCTTCGGGCCAGGGGTCTCCAGCCAGGAGAAGAGGAACTTCCAGACATTGCTCCTCCCATTGTCATTCCTGATGACCCAAAAGGTATTTACTGACTATTTCTCTCTTTATTCTCTCCTGAATTCCCCTTTCCTTCTAGCACATACTAATTCTCCTTAAGCTTCACCTTCTGGAGCTATGGACAAAAAAGCAGCTCTGTGCTTCTGTAATTGAAGACTGTTTCTTTTACGCTAAAGTTCAGAAACAAGAATGTTAGAATATCCTCCTTCCTCATTCCTTGGGATTCTCTAGAGAATGAAATGGTTTATAACAAGTAAAATCATGTCTTTGTAGTGTGACCTTAAACCCAAGTTGCTGCTATTTCCTCCAGATGACTTAAGTTTGGATGCCTCAATATTTAATAGGATACCAGTAATGCAGCTATTCTCATGACATGATTGCCCCATTTACTTGGATATTTATAAGAGTGGTGATATAATATCAAGCTGTGTGTATGTGAAAGGAAGCTAGTACCAGAAATTGTGTGTCAGAGCAAATTTTTGTCATGGCAAAATTCAGTTCTCCAAAGGTTTTAATTTTGTCCCTTATCTGTAAGTTCCTTACTGAGGCCTATTCTTTTTTATCCTCTTGCTCAATGGACTGACCTAGTTTTAGTGAAAGTGCATGGGTGATGGTACCTCAGTTATAACAAAATACATTCTTGCTTAAGTAGGTTTAGGTCAGCCATCAGCTATATTTCCTACTGGTTTATAGTACCAGTGACACTTTGCTCTGAGTTGAGTTAGGGAAATTACTGAGCAGAAACATCCCTGGTCTAATTTATGGCAAAAACATCAGGGACGTAAGGATGAATGTGCCCTGCCTGTATGAGGTCAAATGTTTCTGTGACTTTAAAAACATGGAATTACTTTTACCATATGTGTCTACTTAGCCTTCATATAAGTCCTTTTCCATGTTTTTCTCCTTTCTCAATTTTCAGATTGTATGACAAACCATTTTGTGGAGTGTACGTATCTCATTTTTCTGAGACTGTATTTCAGCTGCTTAAAAAATGGTCATGCTTTTGCTCCGCTAATGGGTTCTCTGTCCTTATGGAGATGCATGAGTATTGCCTTGCATGCTTCTAAATAACAGATGATTTTTGTACTTGTTCAACATTTACTTGCACGTGTATAGGACGCTTAAAGAGTCTGTAGTAGCATCAGTGTAGTCAGAATATGAGCTGCTCCTCTATATATACCTGCTTATCAGCAGGATCTTGCAGTGTTGGGGGTCACAGCTGCTTGACCCAACTCCCTCTGGACTCTGATCTCAGCTCATCTTCATCTCTGTCATTCAGAGATGAAGTTCAACTGGAGACTGGCAGATCCAGCAGCCGTTGTTTCTGTCTACTGCATGATCCTGCCTCTAAGAGAGGTGATTGCTTTTGGCTGCCATCTCTAGCTAAGCTCAGCACCCCTTGAAATCCAGTGGTGAGGTTTTTTTAATATATAAAGTCCTGTAGGAATTCATCAAGATTTACAGATCTATGTAGATTACTGACACAAAAGATTACCAGTAATCCCTAGCAAATACTGTAGTGCTTTGTACAAGGCTGTTTTCTGACGGGTGTGGGTTTACTGCAGTACTAAAACAAATACAAGAGATATGTATTGTAATATGTGGCACCATGAATAGCAATGAGAAATAGTATACAAAGGATGAAATTAGACTTTTATATTTTAGAAGGCCCTTTCTTGTAGCTCTAGATATTGATGACTCTTCAGTTATGCAACTGGCAGAAATGGGTTTTCCTT
Organism: Rhinoptilus africanus; assembly: GCA_013400135.1. NCBI lineage: Eukaryota > Metazoa > Chordata > Aves > Charadriiformes > Glareolidae > Rhinoptilus > Rhinoptilus africanus. The sequence goes on along the minus strand of VXBO01007878.1, from coordinate 389,259 downwards.
TGGAAGCGTGTCGGAAAGCTGTGTACTATACAGGCAACCTGGGTGCTGAAGTCGCATTCAACTGGATCATTGCACACATGGAAGAACCAGGTCGGTGATTCGAAGGTTAATTTAAACTCAACTGCTTGTATATTTTGGCAGTCGGTAGAAAATGTATAATGTGTGACAGTGAAACAATGGCCCCCTTCCCCACACCAGGAAACCTGGAGGTGTGAGTGAATTTTCCTAAGCTGCTTCTGGGATATGCAGATCTTGACTGTTATGTGGCATCCTCTGCGTAGAGGAAGACAACAAACCTAAGTTATACAAGATGTAAACTCTCCTGTCCTCAGTGATTGTGTGGGCCAGCTCTCTGTTTTCCACCCTTTGGCTAGGTCCGTGCCGCTAAAGGGGAAGCTGACTTGTGATCCAGTGTAAGTACAAAGGATCCTGTGGTCCGGATGCTTTTCTTCCATATCAGCCTTCTTTAGCTCTGGCTAGAGCATTCATGCTGTACCTAGAACTTGGGCTGTCTATTGATGGACAGGGCTGCTAGATGTTCTCCACTTCCTGTGCTTCATCCATGCAAAGTTCGGAGCCATGATTCAGCACTGAGTATACCCAAGCACTCCCTTGCCAGGAAACTCCAGGCTTGGTTGAGTTCGCACTGCACTGTGGGCTTTTGTGTTGGTTGTGTAAACGGGGAATGAGTTTCACATGGGCTTAAATGACATATTTCAACTACAGAATCAGTTCATTTTACATCCATATGTGTGTCGGCTGGATTGTCTACTATTCTGGTGTCATCATGGCTTCCATACCAATCTTGGCAACTTTCCTGCAGTTGTTTCACTTCTGTGATGTGCCAGGTTGTTCTAGCCAGCTCTGTATGAGTTTGTCCACCTAGATATTTTCTAATATGCATGTTCATCTTGTTCTTTTTAAGGCTTTCCACACATCTAAGTCCCAACTGTGACAGTGATATGAACTTACATTGATTTCAGGACTGCTTTTGAAGTCCTGTTTGTTATTTGTTTGCATTTGTTCTTGACTTTCCGGTTCAGTGGGGCAAAAGAACAAGCTGATGAATGTTTGTTTGTTCCAGACTTTGCCGAGCCATTGGTCATACCTGCATTTGGAGAAGTTGCTTCCAGTGGAGCAGCTGGATTTGGAGCTGTTGGGCTAGATAACCAACCTCCTGAAGAGATGGTTGCAATTATCATTTCCATGGGCTTCCAAAGGGATCTAGCAATCCAAGCGCTGAAGGCAACAGTAAGTTCCATGAGTTACTGGTAGCACTTGGGTTTCGTTTCATAATATGTGCTTTGTATGCATGCATGTTCAGATGTCTCTGAAACAAGCATTTAAAAATCCAGCTTGTGGATAATGCACATAGAACTGTCCTGGCAAAGCGTGGGATGCCTGACTTGTGTGGGTTAGGGTGGGGAAGGTGGTTTGTGTGTTTCACATGAATGTTAAAATGTGGAGGAAAGTGAGGAAAACTTAGCTGCTTCTACGATCTGCTGAGAAACAACCTGTATGCCTAAAACTATGCGTTTTCAAGATGAGAACCCAGGGGCCATGGGGATTAATTGTGTATGTCTTTTTCCATCTGTCAAGCTAATACAGAGTGCTTGTTGAGTACTGTTTTCCATAGAGGTAGAGTAAGTATTTTATAAGTTTTAAGTGCTGTCGAACATGATCCTTACCCTGTTCAAAGACTGATGATGCTACACAATGTACTAAAGGCTGCTCTTTTGCTTGTTTGACTCACAGAACAATAATTTGGAGCGTGCGCTGGAATGGATCTTCAGCCGCCCTGAACTTGAGGAAGAAACTGAGCCTGCTTTGGACATGATGAATATGGCAAACAATGCTAACGCCAATATCCTTGCAGAGACAGAGTCGGAGGGACCCAGGATCAAAGATGGGTCTGGAAGTAAGTTCTCCTTCATCTTAGAACTGGCTGTCATGTTGTTGCGTCACACCCACACACCACCTGTTTTGAAAGTAGCCATCATGGGGTTTTGGACATGATCCAGGCAATTTACTTCCCATCTTGCTTCTGGGACCGAGTCCAACTCTGTGGGGCTGTTAAAGTTCTTTGGGCTGTGTTTGCTCAGAAACTCTTTCCCTGGACTCACTGAATAACCTGAGTCCAAGTTTCTTGTTCCCACAGCATATAAGTCTGCTGGCCTAGCTGTCCTTTTTGTTTTGTTGCTGTAAGATAGAAAGAAAAAAAAAAGCTAGAATGTTTGAATCTTCAGAGGCTGAGCATCCTAAAGATAACGCTGCTGTTACAGACCACCGGATTTTCTGTCTTCCTGTGGTCTGATGAGAGATTCGATCCCTTCAACCAAGTTCCTTATTCTAAATATGGCAGGAATAGTTGGTATCCTGCATGCACTGCTTTGCTATTTTCTTGTGGTTTTCTCTTTGAGATCCTCAGTCATGCTACTGCTAAATAAACCACAAGATGGGGCTAATGTGCAGCAGACAAAGTTGTGAAGTAGGCAAGGAACATACTGTAAGTGTAAAAGCACTAGAGTACAAAAGCTCAGCGGTGGTTCTAGCATAAGGATATCACGTAACGTTTTTTGAAGGGTCTTTAGTGATCCGTTCTAATGACTATCGTATGTTCTAAATTTGTATCTCTGATCTTGACAGTAATGGTCTTACAAAAAAACCAAACTGACAAGCAATTTGATTTTTGTTTCTGAGGTTGCTGTTCTTATATAAGAACATTCATTTCTTGTTTATAACATTGTAAAGACCAATCTTAAGTGACTTGCAGACATGGGAAACATTGATTAGCATTAGGTTAAAAACAAAAGATTTGGAATAATTATTTTTTATGGTACTTAGCCTTTATAGACTGAGACCATTTACTGAGTGCCTGAAATCCTGATAACCAACATGATACTGTAAAATGGCTCCAGAAAGCCCTCTCCACCAAAATCCAGGCCTCTGTCCTTATGCAATATCCTGAAAGAAGGTACCCTTTTACTTTTGGTGGTAATTTGGGTGAATGGCATGAATGAATGGGTGGGGAGCAAGAACCAATGCTGAGTTCTTCAGAGACTCTAAGCATGAAAATGGTCCTCGTATTACAGGAAGAGGTTTCTTTCCTGTCCTCTCTTTCATGGGCTGATGAAATTTAAGCTACTGTTTTTCATTTGATTTGTAGGGGATCTGTGAATGCACTTTAGACACAGCTAATTTGTGTGCAGAATGAACTCCGTATCTGGCACTTCCTCTGGTGCTCTCTGTGAATCTGCTGTTTTCCCTTTCCTGGTAGGGGCTGTGATCACAACCCGGCTGTATGTGCACAGATCTGTGTGGATTTGATTTGGATTTGTTTGATATTTGATAATGAATCTGACTGCTAGTTAAAGCAAGAATATGCTGCAGTCTTAACAGAAACTGTGTTTGGGGATGCAGAGTCTGAGTTAGGAATGCCAAGCTGCTTCTTCAGCATTAGAAAGAAAGTTTCCCCTGGAGTCATATTGCAGTGTTAGCAAGAAAAGACTTATGCTTCTCTTCGTATTTCTTAAACAGGATATGAGCTGTTTGGATTCATCAGCCACATGGGAACATCCACAATGAGTGGCCACTATGTTTGTCATCTCAAAAAAGAAGGAAGGTGAGTGGAATGGGAAGAGCCAAGGATGAGCAAATGTTTCCTTTGAAGCATGCAACTGTGTATAGAGCAGGGTGTATATTCATGGCAGACAAAATATGCATGTCATTACCATGTATACATTTCCCATCAAAGAATGAAGATTGTTAGAGATTATAGATGTGATGAGTCAGTTCTGATTCCACTGAGGTCGATGCTGAAACCTATCACCAGCTCTCCTGTGCTGACTGTTCCAAATATCTCTTCGTTTTGGGGCATCAGTTCTATGCTCTGTTTGTCTGAGCTTTCCCCAACTTCTTTCATTCCCCATTGGTTGAAACTCATTAAACTATGGGCTGATACTAATATTACTAGTACTGTGGTGCTGATCTTGTCTGCGATTTTGATATGTTCCCATTATTTGGCTTAGGGAATCCCTGATTTTCCTTCAATTGAACTGCAACTGCACAGTACTCTGCATGTCCCTCTTCCTTTACAGTTTCTGACTCTGGCAGTAAACCTGCCTTGGCTGTTTCTCTGATCCTTTGTTCTTGTTGTAATGCCTAATTTTAGACTCTAAGCTCTTTGAAATTTGGGTCTCAGAAATCCCTGATAAACTTGTGATGATTTTTTACACATGGAATGTAATCAGTCTTGTTTTCATTTCAGATGGGTGATCTACAATGACCTTAGAGTCTGTGCCTCAGAACGACCTCCCAAAGACCTGGGCTACATTTATTTTTACCACAGGATACCAAGTTAGGCCTCGAATCTATTACCTGGCCTTAAGAAGCCATAAGCCTTTTTAACCTGCCCAAAAAAGCATACAATAAAAAAGAAAATCGAAAACCAACAAAAGACCCCAAACTCTTGGACTGCCAAAAAGCAAGGGAAAACATGGGATATTTATAGTTTATTTAAAACCAGTCATTTGATGCTGCCTTAAGTGTTAGAGGGAAAATTTCTATTAGGTGTTGTATAGTATGTTGTTTTAAATTCATACACCTTAAAGGATACCTTAAGACCATGCAGATTACTGGTGGAGTTTGCAGCAGTATATGGAGAAAACATAATTTTTAGAGTTGAACAAAAATAGCCCAGTTCAGCCCAGCTCCCGCCTGTTCTGTCCATACATCCACTGGAGACCAGGAAGAAATATTTGCATCTTTGGGAACTGGGAGCCAGTGTTTTCAATCAGAGTTCAGACCACATAGAGAAATCACGTCACATACAAAGTTGGAGGGAGGGGGATGTGTCAGTGTCCTTCAAAGCAGAATGTCTTATTTGAGAGATTATTTTCAGTACAATGAGAAAAGCCAACTAAAGTTATATCTGTTGGAATTCACTTTCCTAGTATTTTGGTTTGCCTTTTAGATGCATAAACCTAAGAAACTAATGGAGATGGAAGCAATGCCTGGTCAGTGCCCTGTACGTTTTCTGCCAAAGAAAAATAGATTTTATTTCTGCAGACATGGGTTTCTTCATCTTCTCTTGAATGTTTGTTTTGCAGGTTTTCCCAACACATTCAGGAATACAGATGGCTAAAAGAAGCAGACTATAAAATTAAATGCCTACCCTCAGGAAAGACAAGGGTATTATTTAAATTTTATTTTCTTATGAAGGAGGTAGAGAAGGGGTTAATGTCCCATTATATTTATTTCATGTAAATTTGCATCTAAACCACTCACATTCCAGCTGAAATCAACTCCCCTACGAAGTACTCGCAGTGCAATTCTGCTTTCTGCCAAAAATTGCTTAAATATTCAGTCCGTCCATGAGTCGGGGAAATTGCTTAGTAAAACTGACGATGTATTGATTTGCCATTCTCTCCTCTCTCCCTTAAAAAAACCCCAAAGCAACAAGAAGCAACAACAAAACCCTACCAACAAAAAGAAGCCCACCTTGAAATGATGTTTCAGCTTTCTTGAAACTTGCAAACACACCAATAATCTGAGCTCTTCAACAGCCACCTTCTAAAGGGGGGTTTGTATCTCTGGCAGGGATGAAAGGCTGCATAGGTAGGGGCTGGCCTTTCCTGTCTCTTTTTTTTAGATGTTATTTCAGTTTGTGTCACAGACAAGAATATGTATGCGAGTTTTTAAATTGTATTTGAGAACACTAATTCTAGAAAAAATGCAATGGTGAGTGTGAAAGTTTTCATGATTCCAAAAATACTCCAAAGGTTCACAGTGTTGGCCACTGCTTAGAGGCTGTTGCTGGACTGTTACTGAGCCCTCAAAATACATTGTCAAAAAAAAAATCATCCTCCTTACAGAGTGCAAGAGAGGCAGGGAGGTATAATGAAATTTTCTCTGCAGTCAGTGCCTGCAAGTTTAATAGCAAAATTCAGGCAGCTACGCACTACGAAGAGAACCCAAATTAAAAATTTGGTTGTGAGTAGGGCATTTTATTTTTTTCCAGCACTTGGGGGGAAAAATAGTTCTCCCTCTGGTCATATAGCCTTATGCAGAGCCAAAAAACACTGTTCATTTTTTTTTAAATCAGTTTTTGATCTTAAAAGATTATGAGAGAAATTCTAGTGCAATAATTCTGCAGACTGTAAATGGTGCCTAATTGCTGGGAAAGCTTCCTGCACTTAGTGCTCTTACTGACACACAAACCCGATGTCCTAGCACATCAGTAAGTGGCTCCCGTGAGATTCAGCTGCCATGTCATTATTGAGCCACCAGTTCTGGACAAAATAAAAGGTGCCAGTGATTTTCTTCCTTTTCCAGGCTTTGAGTATTTGTCTATTTCACCAGAAAAAGCCAGATTTGAAAATGGGATCAGCAAATTGTGCAGTGACAATCCTTCTATTTAAAGTGAAAGAACAAAACTTCTGTATATCTATGTCTGTGCTTTTTCATTCTGGCAGTACAAAAATGACAAAATTAATGCTTTTCTCTTTTTTTCTTTTTTCTTCTTCTTCTTTTTTTTTTTTTTTTAATGAATTCCCAGTTGTATTCAGAGGAAGTTCAGCACAACATCTTCCCTCTTGCCTCATGAACTTTAAGCGCTATTTATAAACTAACAAGTTCTGGTGGCCACTACCTTTTTATTTAGAAACCTTGGGTAAATAAAGGCCAACAGAATTGTTCCCGTATTCATTATTCAACTGGAAACTCAACTGGTCTCATAGGATTAAGGATGGAGCTTGGGCTCTTGCAAACCGTTTGTCTGGTACATCCTGAAACTGGAATGGCTATGGGACTGACTGGTCTCAGTTAATGGGAGGTGCACTTAGAAAGTGGGAGATAAACTGGAAATGGGAACTGGAAGGGGAGAGCCGTTCGCTGGCGCTGATAGGGGAACTGTAGCACCCTGGCTTCTGAAATTACTTTTAGTTCATCACTCTTGGGTACTGGCTGCCCAAACTACCAAGTGGGTCAGAAGTGCAGGGAGCAGCCTGGGGGAAAGACTTACGGATCTTCTAAAATATAGCACTTGAAAATATGTTAAAGTTCTTCATCTGTTTGAGGAATTATTGTCTCCTAAAGTAGTGGCTTCCCTCCTTTTTCTAACGGCCAGTTAAGTCATCTCACTTCTGTGATGGGATGTGCGTGAACAAGATCCTGAATCTGGAGGAGCAGGATGTAAAGCCCTGACTCTTCAGGAAGAGGAGTTTTGGGGTTTTTGGTTTATTTGGGATTTTTTTTAAACTTCAGCATGCAGAAGCCACAACCAGACAGACTGTACTGAATAGATGACTGATTTATCAGGCTTTGCCTGTGAATATTTGTGTGGACTTAACTGCGCTGGGCCAGGCTGCTGGGGAGGCTCCATGGGTTGGATACTGCAAGCGCTGGCAGGGTGTTAGGTGTGCTGGGAGCCTTTCAACAAAAAAGCGTGGAGGAAGAAAAATCACTGAGCTGTTTGAGACGATCTAACCTGAGAATTATGGAAAGCCAGAAGAAGAGCAAATAATGCTCTTACTTCTTGGGATGATTTTTACTTTTCTGTATGATACATTGAGGTTAGGAGGGTGGAAGCAAGAAAAACTCAACAACTTTTCCTTGGTTTCCTTTCCCCCTCTCATTCCTAGCAGCATGTTGATCCAGTAGACGCCTCATTCAGAGTCACAATCTCCAGTCTCCAAAACACATGTAGACACAAGCTCTTATTTAATCTTCTTACCAAAATATAATTAAGATAAAAAATTAATTTATTCAGAGCTACGGTTTAAAAACAAGCCTAGATGTCTCTGGACTACTGTCACTTGTAACTCTCCTGGCTTCAGTGGCGTCACTTCTGACTCATTTTGGTGTAACTAAAACCAGAATCAGTCCATTTTCTTTGATTCAGGCAGCCTCCACGGGGTCATAGTGCACATTCTGGATACAGAGGCAACCAGAGCTCGTTAGATTGTTTTAGAAGCGTCTCCAATTCATTCCTTTTGTTCTCCATCCTGGCAGCAGCCATTTTTATCATCTTTGCTGTTTTCATGCATTAAAAAACTATGCAAAATATTTAACTGGACATAACTTTTTATTCTTTTCCCATCTTCCTACTGTAATGGCTGAAATCGGTTTCTGATTTTTATTCACTCTTCGGTGGTTTTACTTTTGTATCCTGTTAAGTGTCTGTACTGGTTTACTTTGCACCATTTGGAGCTGTTTGCTTGAAGCGCTGTTAACATCTTGGAGAGTATTTGAGATGAGAAAGGTTGTGAATTACATTGTTGCAACTGTTTTAAATTAAAAAGAAATATTCTCACATCTTGCAACTGTGTGGATTCTTGCTTCTTTCTAAACTACATAAACGGAAGAGGAACAAACTGACTGAAGGCGTTTTGATACTCCCTCTTTTCTTACTCTTTTTGGTGTTTTGTGTTTTACTTAAAAATACCTGCATAGGGAACAAACAGCTTTGTGAGAGTCTTGATTCCTTGTTAAGGGATAAGATTTAAACTAAGATTAATATTTGGTTTTTAACTTTTAAGCCAGTTCATGTTCCTTAAACATAAGAACTCACAATGTTCAAGTGGAAGAGTGTTCCCATTTCACCCCCAAATTCCTGCTGTTCAATCACAGTTTTATCTTTGTCTGTAACACCTCATGCTCAGTTAGAAATTTGACCTGCTGTTCAATAAGCAGAAGTCTTCTTTTTCCTCATGTGTCAGGGGTTTCCATAGCAGTGTGAGCACTGGAACTCTTTGGTAGATGCAAAAATAGGCCAGAAAACAGGATTGAAGGATGGCAACCCTTTCATCTTTGTATAGGATCATGGGACCGGGAACTGGAGAAAGGGGTAAGAGAGAAATGCACAGGGCCATAAGTGAAATTTCCTGACATGGAAGTAGAGGCCATGTGAAGTGTTAAATGATAAGAAAGGTAAAGATGGTTCAGCTCCTGAAATTCAAATGTAATGATCTTTTTTGGTTTCTCTTCTATCACGGATGTCCTCTGTGACCATGTCAAGTCACGCCGTGCTGTGTTCACAGCACCTGTAGCAACTGGAAGAGGTGGGAGAACGTGGCTCCTTGTGCGAGCTGAAGGGCCCTGTTCAGACTTCATGCAAGAATTTCCTGTGCAGGATTTGCCTGCTGTCTTTTTTGGTCTGCTTGTGGGAGGCAGTATTAGATAACTGACAAGTTAACACCGCCCCTGGTCTCTGTTCCCCCTCACAAAACTGGGAAGTGACACCTCTCTGTCCCTCAGGTGTGCTGCAGGGATGACAGGAATAAGGGAGGTGCTGACAGCTGTGGTGAAAGATAAATGCCATAAAAATATTGAAGACAGATAGCGCATAGCTGGCAGCTGGTGTGGTGTAGGTGATTATATTTTAAGACTTTTTTACCACTATCATTCCCAGGGATTATTTGAGCAGTTTTGTACGTAGGACTTGGCACTGATGCTTTTCTCCCAACCACTCAGTTTGGCTTCAGGACTGCAGTGCTGGGTTCCTGGACCGTGTTTCTACAGAGTCCATAACTAATGGGCATTTCTGCCACATCTTTATTGGTACATTTGAGCAGCAAGAACTAAACTAACATTAACATCTCCTGGCAAAACATGCCAGCTGCCAGTGCCACAAAAGATTGCGTTCTAATATTATTACTTCTGTTTTAATTTTGAGATGTGCAGTTGTGTGATCTTCAGGAAAAATTTGGACCTACATTTTTCCCTTTCTTCATATGGAGTGTATGCGCAAAATCCTTTGGGCCAGGCCTCGGCTAGTATAAATTCCAGTTGTAAGTATAATTGATCAACATGTTGAAATAAAAATGAATTGCAAAAAAATTCTACCTCAGACTAACGATGAATTTATGAAAAATGTTAGGTAACGAAAAAGAGCCTCTTCTGGGCTTAATTTTTAAGCAGAGAAGCGTGTTCACATCGTAAACAATAGGATAGGAGATCTCATTAAAAAAATCCTTTATTTCGCTTGAAGAAGCAGGTCCCTCCATTCAGTTCAAGGAATTAGAGTCAAGACAATTTTCAAATTGAAAGATATTTTGAAATATTTGAAGCCACAGACAAATTTTATTTTTGAAACATATTTAAAAATTGCACAATTATAAATACAGGTAAATAAATACAATTTAATATGTGGAAAAGAACCCAAGGAAGGCATGCTTCCATTACAGTACAAAAATACTACATTAAATGTGGTGCTCTGCAAATAGTCATCTATGACCTTAATAAATTTAACACATCCAATATGCACATCCTTAATTTTTGAGGAAATAGATTATTTTAAAGAGCAGTGCAAGGAAACATCCATTTAAAGCATCAGTAAAACTACAGGTCTGTGTTTAATATTATACACAGCTGATAATGCACTAAGTATACAGAGGCAAAGTTACCTGTAGTAAGAAACTAATCTTTTTCTTTGTACTTACAGACTCGGGTTCTCAGTCTGGGTCAATCTGAACCTTTGGAAGGGATTGTAAACATTCAGGTAGGGCTGAACTCCCACCTCCGCACCCACCACCCACCTCGCTGCGAAGCCTCGCACCTACACTTAACGGGCAACACAAGGAGTTGAGTGAGCGATGGAGGTCTCAGATGGCCCAGGTGAAAGTATCTGCCAACCCTTTAATCCCCTCTTTCTTCTATGTTGGCTTAAAAATAAAGCCAAAAAAACTGATGCAAGATTGCAAAGGTTATTGAACAGTTTTACAGCATATAGAAGAAGCCGCACGGAATGCCTCTCAAAACTATATAGTTTTATTTTACTCTAGATATGTTATACTCTGATATATAAAATATATTTATAAATGCTTTGATTTTTCTGAATTTACAATAAATTACTGATATTAAAAAGGCTATTTAAATTAAAGGTTTAGTCAATGTCAATGGCATTGTGTAAATGTGGAAGGGGAAAAAAGATCAAAGCACATTAAGTCTTGACCATGCAAGCTTGCTCAACGGGCTGTCACATGTGCAAGCATTTGTAAAGTTACAGCTCATTTTAGGAAAATTTGGATTCCTTCTGTCTCTTTCCCATACCTAATACCTATTTCTCTGTGGCTCTGAAACTTCCTGTGGATTCTGTGACATGCTCCTTTTTCATTTTGCCTAGGTTTGTTCAGAGTGCCAGTGATCTCTTCATGCATGGCACTCCTTTTCTCTGATTTTTTTCACCAGTCCAAAAATAGTAGAACTATAATGAAGGAATCTGATTTCTAGGCTAGGTGAGGTTTGAATAGTAGATAATACTGTATTGCATACCCACCATTTTTTCACAACGTGCAGTGCATTTTGTCTGTCACTTTTATCTGTGAATACTCAGTATTGGTATTTTATAAACATTTATTACATAAATTCACTGTACAGACCGCTAAGCTGACAACACTGGTGACCAGAAATCTGTTTTTCAACTGTGCAGGTTGTTCATGCAAAGTAACTAATATGTCTCATTTTGCAGGTGCACGTTTGAGCAAAAGGGATTTACAAGCAATTTATGTTTCACTCCAGTTCTCACTGGCTCCAGCAGGCAATGGTTTAGGTCTCTGGGGCTGCAACTGATGTTAGCAGTTATTATTTTTGTTGTGGTGGCATTTGTGTTCTGGAGGCATGTGCCCTGTGGATGTTCCTAGGGTCACCTGGCTGATCTCTTGGTGGTGTGAGGTTCCTCCTTTTCATCTGACTGACAGGCCCAGGTTTTCTAAATTGGCTCATTAGCTCTTCATCCTTGATGTTCTGAACTTTCAGCTGAGTTAAGTGTCTGCAGCTGAAATGAGGGATGCAGCAGACACTCAGATCCTGTGAAGTTTTATATCTACCTGTTTCAAACAGGGCAATGGGACACTGAGCTGCCTTTAGAGCTACTGGGCAAGTTTGGAAAGCCTGGCCTGTAGTAAGGAAGTGTAGACCAAGACAATAGTTGTTTCACTGGTTCTGGGGATCTTTTTCTCTGGTTTGGTGCTATCTGGTTTAGACTAGAGAAGAAAATGTGAAAATCCAAACATTCAGCTTTACTGTGAAAGCTGTGCACATTTAGCTTTTTAATTCTTAAATGGGTACCAAAATATGTCTGCAAAAGCTGTTACTACAGGTGTCTGTCATCAATTAAACACTGAGGCTGAAGCAAATATGAAATCCACAACACAATATGATTTCTAAGGATGGAATTTAAAAGGGGCTCTGCATTTGATCTAACTTGTACCAAATAACATGAACAACTCAGTTTTGAGTTTGGCAGATGCAAATTACTTGAAAAATATCCCATAGAAGATACCGATCAATAGCTTAAAAATACCCTGTGTGTGGGCCTTCTACATGCATTCTGTAAACATATACTCAAGTAGCATTACTGCATGCTTTGTCTTAATACTTCAGTGTGGTTATTTGTTAATGTAGTTGCATGCAATATTGTCATGTGAGGTTTTGTGTCATTTGAACCTCCCCCTCGATATTTTTACAAGTGCTCTGATTTATCAGATCATAAGAAAATACCATTACGTACAGACACGTGTATGTGTTTACCTAAAGATCAAACCAACTCTTCAGACTGACATAAACCAGTCCATTGCAACAAGGTTTCTAGAGTCATTGCAGTTTAAAGTGATCAGCTTTCATCGCAAAGCATCGCTCCATAAATAATCACTTTGGTTTCAGTGCCTGTTCAGCATGTGCAGTCGTATCAGAGGCCAGTCCTCGTCCGGCATCTGAATCCATGCACACCAGCTGATGGCACAAAGTGCTGAACATTCCCGTGAAGGATACAGGCTTGCAGTGCTCAGTGGCTTGATGGATCAGACATATAGGTCAAACATACTCGTAAAGCTTTGCAGAGGAGGGACAGTCACAAACTGGGGTTAGGAAAGCATTTTTTAATTGCGTGAAATATAAAATAGAAGAAAGACTCAAAAACTTGGAATTAATTTCCAGGCAGTGATAAATCACCTCTGGAGAAAGAGGGGAGTAACAAGGCGAAACGGGTGGGAGGTGATGATAAATCATTGCAGCACACTAATTTGACATAACCCCATAGATGCTTTGCAGTTGTAATCCTGAAATGTCTCTGAGACTCTTCTCTGCTGAAATAGCTCATCTCTACGTAAAACAGCTTCCTTACTTAGACCTGAGCAACCTTCTGTTTGTGTGTTACCTTTCAGTTTTCACGAGTGGTGACCTCACCCGTGCAGTCCACGAGAGAGTGGCACTGCCCCATTCTTGTGTAGTGCCGTCCCGTGCCACGGCTGTTGGGTGCCCATCTCCCTTCCGTACACACTTGGGCAAGTCAGGGATGGCAGGAGGGTTTGACTTGGTCAAGCTCATGGGGAGCACGGTGAACAGGACCCAGATTTCCTGTCTCTCACTCTCATGCTCAATCTGCCACAGTTCAGCAGCTGCCTTATTTATCCTACCTCATGCCTGGCTGGAAGTACCAGTAGATTAATTTCCTCTTCAGGGTATTAATACATTGCAGCCTTCTCACACTTTTCCTCTTGCTGTTTCAGGCAAATATACATGCTTGCCACTGAATATTTAAGAAACACCATAAGGAGGTCAGATCAAAGCCACATTTAATCCCGTCTTCTGCATTGACAGCGCTTGGCAGTGGGGGATAAAGGAGGACGATAAAGCCCAGGGTACTGAAGAAGTCTCCAGAAGGACCAAGAGCTGCTGAGCCTGACCTTGAGAGTGAGGTGAGCTCAGTCACGGGTCACTCTCCCACGCAGACCAGGCCAGCACTGGTGTCTGGTATGAGGAGATATGCCACCGACCTCTATAGGTCTGTCTGCTTTAGTCTTTCCCTCACGCAGTGCCTCGGTCAGTGGTAACTGAACACAGGCTATCTAAACCAGGAGAGAACAGTTGGGATAATCCCCAAGACCGTACACAACTTCTTTGGATGGGCTTTAGCCTGTGTCCGTACAGCAGAACTGCAGTGCTCAGGATGGACTGAGTCCTGAGTATCCCTTTGGGAGGCAGTGTTCAGCCCTGCTGGTTTGTTTCTAGGTTTTCAGAGACAACTTTCCTTGGACCAGTCGCATGGGTGTGGACATGTGTCAGCAGATGAATGCAGTTTTCAGCAGTGCATCCCAAGATAAATCAAAAGCTATGTACTTTTTCTATTCTTTTTTGAGGAGGCTAGGAGATGCATTAGGTTTTCCTAATGGAATTGCTGTGTTACTCGGCCACACACTAGAGGAGAAGAGGTTTAGTCAACTGCCGCCTGTATCATATTCTCCTTGTCATTCTGACTCTGAGAAGTCAAGCCATTAAGGGTTTTGGGTTTTTTTATTTGAAAGGTAGAAAAATAAATCTCCTGAACAGCTAATTCCTCTGGATAAGCACTGATTATCCTACACAACAGCACAGAGGATATTCTAGAAGAACTTGCGTGATGGCAGGGCATCAAGCACAATTTAAGCACATACGCCTTTGCTTTACAGCCTCTTATCGGAGCTGCCTCCCTTCCCTCTTATCACTTCCCAGATCCAATTGCACTGCACCTTCTGCTCTGCCTTATCAATAAAGAGCTGTCATCACACATCGCTGTCAAAGCAAAAGAGCAAACTGTTGTCAGCAGATACGCATACGGCAGCCCACTTAGCTACAGTGACATTCCCAGCCAGTCCTTGATAACCAATCCTTAGAGGAAGTTCCAGGAATCAGTTATGAAACGCTTAATAGATAAACAGGAATGTATATATAGACAATGAATTAATAAAGCACTATTAAAAAAATTCCTGTAGCTGTTTCAGCTTCTCTATTCTGTGGGAGGGAGTGAGGGGTAAGCCTTTCAATTTTTTTTAATGAGAATTCATTATTTTTATTTAACAAACTATAGTTGGTGATTAGATGCAGTGATTACACTGATTTAGATGGAATTTTCCTTTAAGTGGTTGCTCAAAATAACAGACGGCTGCAAGAAACTTTAGGCTTGTACTGGTGAAACTGTCCAATTCCCACAGAGCTTCTTTCTCTGTAATGTCTGCAGTTAGATTTTTTTTTTTTTATCCAGCTGATTGAGCTGGATTTTTCTTTTAATGCTGTTTGTAGGAAATTTGTGTTATTTGTCCCACTTTAACACATTCAAATAGCTACCCTGCACAGTGAATTCCTGACCACAGATCAACACAGTAGCCGTCTAATCACACTTTTAATCTTTCACTATTTAGGAAAAATATTAAAAATACCAGCAACTGAAAATTGCCTCCTTAAAAATGTCTATTCCTGACTTTGATTGACACATTCACCTTGGGCTAAATGTGTTTGGCTGTGGTCAAATCAATCTGTTCATCATGTGGCAGGGTCCTGCCCCCAGTGCTGTTCTCTGTTCATCCAATCAGGGAAAATTAACACAGTGTATATATATATACCTTTTCAAGCATCTACAAATAATGATGTTATCTAAGGATTTAGTTTGGCATCATGGAGGTCACTGAGACTTTTGCTACTGCTTACCATAACAGCAGGATCAAATTTAGTCTCAGTCCTACAAGCATTATATAGACCATTGTTTTCAGGGAAAATTTTCTCTTGAGCGTGGCCTGTGGGCATTAACTCCTATGAAGACATTCCTTTATTTGCAATAAAGATCTGTGGCTTATTATGTTCTGAAATGACGTAATTCACATACAACATGTATGTGCATGCACATGCATGTATGTGCAGTACCTGACGGATGCATAATAGAATGATCTTTCTACTAGATATTGCAGATTATACTGTATGTGCATTTTTTAAACATAAGAATATTGAAAACCCTCTCATTACATTTCAGGAAATTATATTTGGTCCTCTATGCCAACAAGGCTATCCTGTACATTCTGTTGTTAGTAACCAAAATAAAAGCATAGCAGCATTGCACTATTTTACAAAAAGAAAGGTTAAAGTGCATAAGTAGATAGATAGGTGCAGAACCTGCTCTGAGCTCCTTTGAAGCAGACACACTCTGTCCACGATCAAGGACAGCTGGTTTAAACAGCAACAATTCTAGTGCAAATCACCGCTTTGCTGGCAACACTTGGCTTTCCCATGTGGACGTGGCCTAATCCCAAAGATCTCTGTTCCTCTTAACATCGCACGTGGTTTATAACTCCATGAGCCTGCAGAACTGGGTCCAAATAATTCAAGGTAACTTTGGAAGCAAAAATTTTCTTGACTGCCAACTAATAAATATATTCAAAGCAAAATGCATCCATTACACATGCATCTATGTTCAGAGCTCTGTTAAAAATGGGCCTTGAGAAGACTTTTCAACAAAGAAAACAAAGGATAGGGTATCCACGTTGTAGGGCAAAGTGACATCAGCATAGTGCGAAGAGCTACTAAGCAGGTTCCTTGGATGCATTGCTTGCCATTCTCATGTGCAATAATGATATCTAGGCTTGTTCTTAATATATTTTTCTTTGTATAGCTGTGTATATATAGACATATAACTTGCATGGGATGAAGATTCTTCAGAAATGGCTATTTCATCTAGTTCAGGGCTTTGTCAGCTTAGCTGCAGCTCATTTCAATCCTTTGAGTTTAACTTCATTTACATTATCTTGTGCTTTTGAACTTTTCCTTTTTGAACAACGTCCGAGAGAATTCCCCTACTGATCTACAGCCATGATCATGTGGTCATTTTGAGATGAGTAATAAAAGAGTTCTCTGTTTCCTAATACAATTTGATCGATTTGTGGATACTTTTTATTACGGCTCTAGATTGAAAGCTCTTAACAGAATGTCTAGATCACCCACATTGGCAGCTTGAAAGAGTTCTGGCTGGTCCATCATAGACAGAGCAATTCGAAGTGCTGCCCAAATATTGCCTGATAGAGCAGGATGGGGAACCTGTTGTTGATTTCTGCTCTTTCTTTGCAAACTGAGAGCAGTGAGAAAATTGCTGACGGCCTCTCTGTAGGGAAGAAGAAAAAAGAAACAAGCAATATAATTTGCTTAACAACTAGAGTAAAACTTTCTAAAGCTCTATGCTAGACTCAAGTATGTAATTTTCCAATGCAGTTCATCGGTCTCTTTGTGTTATTCTTGCTGGATTTTCTTTAAACAACGGACGTGGCTTGTAGTAATGCAGAACTCAGCCTATTCATCCATCTGAGGTATTGTCTTCATTGCTGTGTGGCTCCCCCTTCATCTTAACTGTTTTAAGTGGACAGCCTGGAATACTACCCAGGACTCCTGAAGAATGTACTGAAAGTGGTTTTGACAGCATGAACTACTTGAAGCAGTTTAACTGAAGTTTCTCTTCTAAAGACAGGCTCTTATATTTTCTTTTAGAAAAGCTCCTAAGCACAGGACTAAGTTTATGTGTGAGAAAAATCCCACTGATTATAATAAAAGTACTTGCACTTAGAGCTAAAAAAATGCTTAAGCAGCTTGCTGAATAAGGGATTTATTTTCTTTTAATAGAAATTCAGTAGTTCTGTTATATAGAAGTGGTGGCTATAAGAAAAGTATCATTGCTTTGTCAGTACTTTGTAAAAAATAATTACAAATTTTACAATAGCTGAGATTATGTAGCTCTATTCTGATGGGTTTTTTCTTAGATAGCTCCAGCTAGAAAATGAATTTTCAACTGGTAGTTATGATGCCTGACTTTTTTGTAACTTACCTGTATGCCCCTAGGTTGATGCAGCTTATCCCTAAATTGTATCTGGACCTAATGAAACCAGGTTGTATTTCTAAAGCACGTGTGTAGGCCTCCACAGCTTCTTCGCTTCGATCCCCATTTGCCAAGGTTGCTCCAAGACGGTTCCATAATGTGTAGTCCTGGTGAGAAAATTAGTTTTATACTGTAGGTGTCAAAAAGGGACACAATAGCTCATTTTTGCTTTCAAAGTAAGGAGGACTACAGAAAATAACAGTATTGTGTCTCCTCTTAATTGACACAGAATGTGAGGTTCTGACTCATGATTATAGGTAACTTTATATAACTGGTACAATTAATCACACACAGCTAGAAATTGGACATGTATAAATCTGCTTCTAAATGGGACTGTTCTGTAATTAACATTTCTATTTCAGGTATTAAAATTTTAATAGCTGAAGTGACATCTCATTAATATTAGCCAGCTAAATTCTTAAAAATGTAAAAGCATAAAATATACCTCTGGTCGAACAGTTAAAGCAGCACTAAATGCATCTATCGCTCTGTTAAATTCTCCATTCAGGTGGAAAAGAACTCCAAGTCCTGTCTGCAAGTCAGGGTCTATCAAATCACCGTTCTGGTGAGCAGCCTCCAGGTACAAATCCTTTACTTCTTCAAGTAATGAGCTAGACAAGGGTGAAAAACAACTGAAAATTCCATCTTACAGTTCTTTACAAATATTGCAATGTTGATTGCAAATTAAAATCTTTGTAGTGGATTTATCAGAAGCAATATACTCCTAAAATTTGAAAATAAGCTTCTTCAGCTTTATCATGGCAAAGATTTACTTCCAGGTGCTGTTATAAACCCATGTTTGGAATAAAAAAGTTCACCTACATAATGAAGCCAAAGTGAGATAACATGAAGGTTTATTAAAACTATTAAAATTAGATGAGTTTCTCAGCCATAAAAGAGTTCCTTACTGGCAAAAACAGTAGTCATTCTTAAGAAGAATAGATCACGTGACTAGCCAAGACCCCTGAAGAAAGATGCCAAAATTTAAGACTTCTGTACCCACTGTAGGCTTCATAAAACATTTGCACTGACAACACCAGATGTCAGCAAGATGAAGCCAAAATAGAATAACACACTTAGCTATTAAGCAGGACTTGCATATTTTATTTTTGCTTATACTAAATGATCTTGTCAACCCAGAGCTTGTTTAGTGGGAATACAGAAGCAGCAGACAGGGTCAGAGGAAAGTGGTGGGAGCTGAGGGAAAGCATCTCTTTTTAGCTGTTTTATTTATTATTATTGTTTAACTTCCAGGGCTGGCATAAGATATAGCCTTCAGCTGCTAAACCAAATGTCCTGTGTTGTCTTCCCACTCTTCCCAGTGTAGACATTGAGGCTTCCATCACAGGGAACAGGCTGGACTTCTACAGAGTAAGGGGGCACAGCATGCACCATCGTTTCTAGTGATGTCATTAAAATTTCCACCATCAGGATTTACACTGCATTTACCTTTCATCTGATGTCTTAGACATTCTCCTGGTAAGTGCTGGGGACCCTTTTTTGCTTTTCACTATATACTTGTATTTTGGATTTTGCTTTATCCAGTTTCTTAGAGCTTGATAGGCTTCTTGTTGATGGCCAGTGTTAGTATAACTTACAGCCAGGGCCATCAGAGCTTTTAGGTTGTTTGGCTGTAGTTCCAAGCACCTAGGCAGAAAACAGAAATAGATTAAGGTATTTTTTTAGCCAAACACAATTCCAGAATTCTTCCAAAATAATCTGCCTTAAAAAAAATCACTCACAGAAGTAAGGTCTACCCAATCATCTGTTTAAAGAAGGGACTTTGTCTTATTTTTCTATGGTAAGTGGATTAAGCATATGTATACACACACATGCACATTTCTGTGCACACACACATATGTACGTAAAGGCATGCAATAAGTTTTGTTTCCATCCTTCTGGTCATGAGTAAATGTAGGGAGACTCATTTTTATAGTATCTGTCTAGGAAACAAAGAGAAGCTTTATGTAAATTCAAGTGAGCAATTTCATATGGCTTGCAGCTATACAAGAAAGTATTTTGAAGACAAAATTTCTTTTTCTGAATAACATTGTTGCTTGTTTCAAAACTCTGGGTATGAGTAATCCCTAAATGATGCAATCCCTTGAGTTTCTATCCAGGTAAGCTAATAAATTACGTATAAATAAATTAGATTATCCTTAGGTGAAATAACTCAATGGTTAACATTGCTAATGAAATTGAATATGAAGAGGGTACTTGCTTCAAATGGAAACATGAAAGCCCACTACAGAAAGATAATAATAATGCTGATATTTTGGAACCAGCATTTTGTATAGACCTGTACTGTGAGCTTCACATCTCTGTCAACCTAAAAATGTTGTCAGTTTAGTACTCAGCAGCTGAAGGGAGCTTGTTCCAATTAAGAAAACCTCTTAATTAAAGGACAGGCTCCAGAAAATATGCCAAGTGGCTAGAATATTAAAAAGTCACTTTATTTGCATTATGTCTAATTCATGTTTATCAGGCCATGTAGCTTTTCCTTTGTGCAGTTATTTAAATTAGTAGATTAAATATTGCACTTATTTAAGAAAACAGAAATATTAATCACTAGTCATCCCTCTGAAGTCCCTGGGAAGATTTCTATATCTATGTTAATGCTTTACTTAGTTAAATAAATGCTTTATCTTACAAGATAAGTATGACGTTAAATATAGCTAGGCCTTTGTTACCTAATAATCATCAGACCCCTTATTTAGCAATTATCTGCATCTACCTTTGGAGGGCGACAATGGCTGCCTGCTCGTTTTCGTTCTCTGCCTGTGTTATACCCAGGAACTGCCAGGCCTGCAAAAACAATCATAATTGTGTTATTTTGTTATATATACACAACTGCAAGCAGAGTTACAACTGATTCCACTGTTAAGCAGCTGGCTGAATAAAAACAGCAGATCTTTCCAGCACTACCAACGGATTTTTCTGTGGTGTGCATACCAACAGTACCAATCAATGCAGTTTTGAATGTTTTTGGGCCTGATAATATTTATAATCAATGAATGCAAAGGTATTCGGTCAGTGCGTGATCAGATGCTGCTTTCTTAAATTTGAGGTATTTTGCATTTTAAATGTTGCTAGAATTTTATGGAAAACAAAGAAGAACAATTATGAAGTTGTATAGGTTTATGGGACTCAAGAGGGTCTGAAGATTCTCTCTGCTTTTTGAAATACTGCCGCTTGATATAATGTAGCAATAGATTCAAAGAGACCTAGATACTTACACCATAAATATTTTCATGTTTCACAGAAACAGACTTTAAATATATACCCATTGAAAACATCAATATTGTAGAAACTGATATAACTTTTAAAAATCTGTCAACGTTCTTGTTAAATCAAAAATGTTCATCTTTTCAATAGCATTGTCTAAAAGATAGTTTGAAAACATCAGGAAAAGAAAGAAAGGGTTGAAATATTGTCTCTTTTGAATGCTTTTAAATGAAAACTTGGAAATGCTATTATTTCAAAAATAGATTCTCATCTTATGAAGAGTTCACCTTTATCTATTTCAAGGCATATGCTATTCCAAAACCACTGTTCACATTCAGTCTGTTTCAATCAGTCATGACCGGCGAAGGGCCCCGAAATCATTCCATCATTGCATGCTAAAGGGAGTCCCCTTTCCCTTTGCCAGTAAAAGGCACGTGCGTAAATATACCTCTGCATCATTGGGTTCCTGTAGAATAGCAGCCTCCAGGTATAAGATTGTAACTGGCAGGTCACCTTCTTTCATTTTTTTCAGTCCTTCCTCAAAAGCACCAGGCCAGTCTTTGAAGGGATTCTCAGTATGGAAATAATAACCCTGGAGAAGAGAGATAAAGGACTCATGATGAAGCACTGTAGCACAGAATGGCAACTCTATAAAATTAAATGACTCACTATTTTCCGACTGGATATAAACATCCCTTGTTCTATGAAAACACAATGAGATTCTCCATGAAATTTCAATAACAAAAGGTGTAAAAAGTGAGCATCACTGGACACTTATGTTTCCGCTCTCTTTATTTTTACTTCAGCTCTGGAGTTACACTTACTGGTCCTCATGTTGGGCTCTCCTGCTCCTATCACAGACGATGGCAACAACTCACACTGACTGCAATAACAGCAGAACCGATCCTGGCACAAGCCCAGTACCTCCAGTGTGATGGTAAAGAGCACACATCAAGCAGTTTGGCTGCCTGCAGTGGTTGTAACATGATGTCTGTCCAGTTAATAGCCTGAAATCTTCAATTAACCTTCAAGATACAGAACAGTGTTGCAAGAACCTGAGTTTATTTCCTATCTTTTTACATTTTGCCTTTTTCTTTTCTTGCCACCGCAGTGTAAAAGTATGCTAATATCAGCTACATAATATGAATCAAATTAAAACATACAATGGAGGGGATAAGGAAGAGAGACAGAATTTCTATCATTTCTATCCTCAACAGTGTTTGAATGTGCCAGCCCCGATTTTTTTATTTGCTGCTTTTCCTTGAGTGCCCGTCTTCAAAAGTGCCCGCAATCCAGCAGTTTGCTTTGTGATCCTTTCAACAAAATTCAGGCAGTGTGCAAGTCTAAACGTATTTTCGCTATGGCAAGGTCTTTTAAATCTGCCCCGCTCACAGACAATTAAAGAGGATGAGCTCTTTTGGGTAAAATTAGCTTCCATGTCCAGAGAGTTTGCCTGGGTTCCCTTGAATAGCTGAGGCTGATCTCAAAGTTTCACAGGAAGGCTGTACTGAATTAAAAAAATTTGTGTTACCTTCTCAATGGTTGAGATGGTGACTTGCCCTGGTGCTTCCTGGTTCTCTGAAATCCAGTTTCTACGAGCCATTTCTTCCCATTCCGCTTGCATTTTATCCCAAAACTCTGTATCTGACTAGGAGAAAGAGAGGGAAAAAAGGGAAGAAAAATGAACAACAAAACTTTAAAATAAAATGGTAAGCTTTTAATTTCTTTTACGAGTGGTCTGAGTCTGGCAATTTTGCTGAGCAGTATTAATTCTATTAATCATACTGACTGAAATACTACAGCACAAATTTGGGATTCCATATAATTAAACTTCATGTCTTCCATTGTTGCGTTTCATCAACAGAAAACTATCTCAGAGGCAGCATATGTTCTATCTGAAGCAGGATTTGCAGCAGCTTACATTGCATCTTACTGATGCTAACAGCAAAATGCTACACACAATTTGAAGGAAATCAATGCTGCTAGTCCCTGGCTAAAAAAAAAAAAAAAAAAAAAAAAAAAAAAAAAAAAAACAAAAAAACTGCAGAAGGCCCTGTCAAAAAAAAAAAAAAAAAAAAAAAAAAGAAAGAAAAAATAAACTAAGCATACATGCTAAAGAATAACAATAGATAAAAGAGTTTAAAAGACAACAAGAATCCCACTTTGGTATATTCAGCATCATTTTCAACTATGTGAAAGAGTAATGGCAAGGCTCGGAGAGGGTGTTTGCACAAGGGAATTAATACAAGTGGGGCTTTTTGACATAGGGGAGAAATCATGATATTGATCATCTACTGTGATGGTGAGAGGAACGTATAAAGGATTATAACACTGTACAGTCAGATTAAAATTCAGTTCAAAGACAAGACTGAAAAGTGCATATACAAGAGAAAAAGAAATGATGAGATTTAAGATGCGTAATGACTAGAATGAGGGAACCACTGCGGCTACTAGAAAATGATGCCAAAAAAATAGAAATAGGATTAAAAAAAAAAAAAGAGGGGAGAAGCTAAGTTAAGGTGCTATTTTTTCAGCCTCCACACGTTAGTCATAAGCCCTGAAAAGCAGTTCCATGGCAGAATGTGTGCTTGGCACTATGAGCCTTTGCAAAGTTCTCCAGTGCCTACAAGGCCATGGCCAGAACTTCTGTGAACTGACACTACTGAGGGCACAGTTTCTCAGCTTATTTCTGTCAAAGACAATGGCACAAATAATTCTGCTGAGGTTTAGACAGAACTATTTGCGAGTGAGTTGCTAATCAAAATTAATTGGAGGTATTATAAACTGGTCCAGATAGTTTTGCCAAAATCTTCATTATGAGGCTGACTGCTTTGCCACTGCTCCACAGCCGGGCGTGATTTGCTTAGTCTGCGATTGCGTGACTTGCTCCAACCCTCCTTAGGTACTTGGCAAAAGGAAAGCACAGATGATGACAGCATCTAGGTGTCAGTGATGAGAATGTTTGGGACTAGGTGTGGAGGGTTAGGAGGACTTGCTCTGGCTAAAATCAGCTGCTGGAAATCATCAGGTTCTTTACAAATGGGAAGGTGCATCCCCTCTCTAGAAATCTAACAGGCATTTCCCTTTGGCTCTGACTGGAGCATGTGCCTCCTGATACCCAGCATGTTCTTCCAGGAGACTCAGAATTGTCTGAATTATGCAATTATCGGATCTATGAAGGTACCTGTGATATTCCTCTGTGGACTAGGAAACAAATGGGAATCATTCACTCCTGGAGAGGAGATTTCACTCTTCGTAACAGAAGTGAACAGAACCTGACAACTCTGTTACACAACAAATTCAGAGGTTTCAAAATTTGCTTTCATTCCAAATGTGAAGGAAATACAGTCTTTTAAGTAGTTGTGAGATTGTGCTGAAATGTCCGTTTAGGGTTTCAAAAGGATGTGATGAATCACATCACTCCGTCGTCTATTCTTATCAGCCATGACCAGAGGCACTTGAATTTCTTAAACTATCCTGTTAAAGAGATGTCTCTATCAACTGCTTTGCATTCAGTGCAAACCTGCCCTGCATTGAAGAAAAAACTACCTGACCATCGTTTTACTAGCAGGAATTTTGAGATTCAGGATGAGGAAAAGGAGTGGGAATTTCCCTTTCCTGCAGATTAATATTAATAAAACTACGGAAAATCAATTAGTAATTCCTTTTTAAACAGATGATCTTATAGAAGCAGTTATATATAGATACATATATATGATGTTTATATTAGAATTTTTGCTTATCCCACAAAAATCGCTGATGAACCAATGGTTTGGAAACATATCAAATCGCATTTCTGTAGATCGTAGGCAAGCATATAAGTGGTTTTAGGTCTGAAGTTCAAATTCTGCTGATTAATTCACACATAAGTTGACTCGTGCATACTCCACCTAAAAAGCTAATGAATTACTACGCATTCCAGTAGCCATGCTTAATGTCTATCTATAGTGAGTCAAAGGTGGAGGAAAAATGTAATGAGGAGAAGACCTGTTTTGCTAGAGAGTCTCTCAATTCATCATATGCTACTTGGACACGGGCCAGGACCCAGCTGTTATTTTGTATAAGCAAAGATTTTTTTGTTTGGGCCAAATGGGCTGAAGTCCCAGCTACAGCTTCCTAAGCACATCCAGTATGTGGGGTTCCAAAACTGGTGTGGCACAGCTGCGCTGAGCCACTGGGTCATGCACAATTATAGCACCTGATAAAACTCTGTAATATTGGCATGATGTAACAACGTCAATAGCAGAGAAGTTTAATGTCCTTGAGGAAGGTGACTGTAAATATTAGAGTCTTTGTTAAAGGTATAAGTCTATCTCCACTGCCGTTAGCAATTTTTTCATTGACTTCAGTGGCAGGAGGGTTAAATTAATATTGAGTGTTTCTGAAAATCTGGCTTTGGATCAAGTCTCCTAGATCTAATTTTAACTCTATTTGCTATGTGACTGGTGCCAATTATTTTCTTTCAATGCTTTTGCTACCTTAATGCTGGCAAATTACTTTGGACATAGCCGAAGTTTTGAGACCAGTTGAACACATTTAACATGTTCTCAGATCATCTGCAGCAGTTAAGTGGAATGACAACCAGGAAAAATGTTTGTACCATCTGACTGCTTCCAAGCAGAATATTCTACATTTTGTCAAAGAGGCTATTTTTACTCTTAGTACTTAAAAATATGCTGAAGCAGTTAAACAAATGGGAGGCAAAATATTTCCAGGCTCTTTCCTTCCTCTGAGAGTGAAAGGGGGTGGGTTAGGGGGTGCACTTTCTGAATATTGCTGCTTAATTTCTAAACATACCTATTTTCATAACTTTAAAGAGTAGAATTTTGCCTGTTCTGTACTGACAAAAATTAGTTCTCGATATCTCTTCTTTACCAATGCATAAGAAAGACAGCTTCTATGGTTGTTCTTTCTTTGAATTTCTGCATCCACATACTATTCAATGTGCAAGACACAGTAAGTTAGACTTATGTGCTATGTCATATTTCCTTAGCCGATATAATCTCAAAACAAAATTTGAAATATGCCTTTTTAGTAAAGTTTAGAGATAAAAAATGTATATCAAGGCAAAGATTTCCATTGCGATTTGTGAGAGTACCAAATGAAATGCATCTGAATGACTCCTAGATCCCAATTTAGAATGTGGTTTAGGCAGTCTTAGGCACATCCAAAGGGATGACGAAATAGCGAGCCAGGAATATCATAGGTACAGAAAGGATTCTAACCAGTGTTCATGGGAACCTCAATGCTGATGATTCTGGACTACATTTTCCTAGGCTAGAATGAATTTATGCCATCTTCTTCCAACTATTGTCACATAATTTAGCTGTAATATGTTCTGGTGCTTCATAGCACTGTATTATACAGCAGATGGCTAATGTGAATGGTGGTGTAAATAAAATGATGGTGAGAAGGACAGCTCAAAATTCCTTTTGCCTAAGCTCACAAAACAGTGTGGCATCTGCAGTTTGATCTCTACGTCAGGGAAATGTGGAGTACGAAAATATCAAAATTGCTTTTTTTCCATCTCTGAGACATTTTTCAGTTGGAAGTTTTTGCACTTTCTTGGTTCCATTTTTATTTATTCTAACTCATTACCAATAGGATGGTCGATGATAAAATAGTAATTTTAATAGAATATAGGTACAGGATAGATCTGAATCCCCATGCTGACGTTTTTTAAAAACTCAAAACTACCAATTCTTGGTAAAACAGAGCTAATTATTAGAAAGATTACATTAAAACATATTTGGTACTGTACCTGGAAATCTTGAAGCCTTTAGGCTATTTGTGTTTCCCTCATGTGCATAGCAAAGGGATCAGACAAAAATCAAATCCAACTTCCATAATGACAGAAAAAATAGCGAAGTCTGCAAGCACCCAACCACTGCGAGTGGATGTGGACCCTCTCTAGTAAAAAAGCTAATTTACTTACCTCTTTATTCTTAAAAGATTCCCCAATGGCATAGACATCTTTAAACCTTCTTAAGAAAGAATTACCTCAAGGATCTTCATTAATCGCAAAGTCTGACATCTTAAAACCATTCCCAAAGCTCTAAAGTGAATACTGGGTGGAGGATAAAGTTTGGTGTCTTCATTTACTGAATTGTTAATTAATTCCTTTCGAACTAGGCCACAAAGAACCTGAGATTTGCTTCCTTTTCTAGATCAGTTTTCTGGCTAATCTTACCACTTTGAGCTTTCCCAGTTGAAGAATATTACAGTAACATCCAAAGCCTAAAAGATGAATTTTTGAACTGTGTCTATTCTCTGCTTAAGAAAGCACTAATCTTTCTGAGATGGGCTGCAATTTATTTCAATCACTCTCGTTCTTACCACTTCCTTTTAGCTAGGAGGAAAATTCTCTTTTCATATGCAAATGGAAATAACTGTTCTATAAGGTCTTGAAGAATCCTTTCCTTTACATTTTAACTACCTGGTCCAAGTTTCTATTTTAAGCAGAAAGAATAAGACTGCCAGCTACGCAGTTAGGGAAACATCTCATTAGATTCTTTTTAACAGCTGTTTTTTAGACTACATTAAAGCATTTTAACAACCTGTCTTTGTTGTCTCTGAATGACTTTTTATTGTGCGGGGTTGGTTTTTTTTTTTACAATATATTCTCCTCCTTACTTCACTCTGTAAAGTAATTCAATAACATTTTGTAATCTGTTGTTGACCTCAACTCGTTTTTCTTTCTGCTGAATGTCTGTGAAGTCCCCGTCACATGTGGTTTCTGGCATTTGCAAGAGTACTAACATCATTTGCCTAACCACTAACTGTAACGCAGAGATGTTCCTCAGATTCCCTGTGTTGCAATCACAGATTACAGCAGAAGGTGTCCCACCCTCAGGATCAGGCTGCAGTGCAATCAGGAAGATCTAGAGCATCTTCAGCAGTGACAATTTGAATGCAAGCCTCTCCTTTCCTGCCAGGAGCAAATGTGTATGATGTGGGACATCAAAAAATCTATTATGCGTCACCAGTAGTTGTTTATAAAGAACCTACTTCATCAGAAAAAAGCAATACACTCAGAAAATACAAGAAAAATGCATTCCATGTATAGTTCAGCTGACTTACTGATTGTGTCCATTTTAGCCTTATGCGGTAAGATCCTGAGAAACCAGAGATGAAACCGTGCAGTCTGACCTTAGCATATCATGAAAACATCCTATAAATCAAATTAATTCCTTAAATAAGAAATTCTGTCTCTAGCTAGAAGCCAGCATACGATTTAGGCCTAGTTTTTTTTGTAAACAACCAATATTAATCTAGAATAATTCAACTGCCAACACTGGAATTATAATGGTGTAAATCTTGAGTTAGAGGAGTAATAAAATTCAGATACTAAAGTTTAAATCTAAACCCAAATATCCTTAGTATTCTAGATGTTTGGAGACTAATGAGACTGCAGTTCATGCTTAAAATAATCAATTTTGAGGAATCAGTTCACGACCTCCTCCTTTCTAACCAAAAAACTCATTCCAGTAGCTGATATGCAATTCAGCCTGAGCTTTCGGCCTGGGTGGATGCAGCTCCTTGGCTCTGGGTGGGGATGGGATGTGGAAGGGTTACCAACTCAATCCCTGTGAAGATATGATGCTCAAGATCAATGCTTATATGTAATTTTTTGTTGGATTCTGTATGCCACCTTGTCTCTAGACAGGATCAGGATTTCAAACGGAACTAGTGGTACAGGACAACACTCAAGAGGCATTTTTCATGTTGGAAAAGTGAGAAAAACAGAAGTGCAGTATAAGAACTATCCAAATACCTGCACTTTTTCAAACTAAATCAATTTGTCAGGAAACAGGAGTACTCCTGCGTTTAACATCCTGCCACTAATTACAAAAATGCATTGGTGCATGGTTACTGCTGTTCATGCAGTTACCCATTAGAGCAGGTAATCACTCTGTTTACCAGTGATGCTTAATTCCAGTTTCACTCTGGGGAATTGGTTTGTGTCTCAGCGTAAATAACTGACTGCACACATTCAATTACTGGGAAAAAATATGTTTCACCCTTATACTTTATGTCTAGAAGTACTTACACCTGTGGGGAACTTTTCTTGACCCACTTGCTATTGCAATAAAAATTGAGTTTGAGAAGTTGGTTCTGTCT
This sequence comes from Rhinoptilus africanus, assembly GCA_013400135.1. Taxonomy (NCBI): domain Eukaryota; kingdom Metazoa; phylum Chordata; class Aves; order Charadriiformes; family Glareolidae; genus Rhinoptilus; species Rhinoptilus africanus. Next base: position 360,248 of record VXBO01007878.1, on the reverse strand, counting down.
AATTCTCATTGATAGCAAAGTTTATTACTTTTTTTTTTAAGAGAGAAACTGCTATTTTAGATGAGTAACTCCAGGAAACATATCTTTTCTCTGCTTTAAGTAATCCAGTTCCAACTTTCTCCTATACTTGTACTGCAAGATGAATAAGAAATCCGTGGAACATCAGCTGAAAATGAAAACAGTAAATGAAGCAATACCTCAACAGCTGCCTTCGCTCTTTCAAATTCCTCCTCCAAGGAATGGTTTCTGGAGAGAAGAGGCCCTCCCCAACGCTGCTCCTTAGTTGATCGTGCCTAAAAAATAAAAGAATAAATCAGAAAGAGATTATATACTCTCTGCCACATTTCTGAGTTATTTCCTAAATTGCTTAGAGCTCCAAGTGGCCTTTTTCTTGGCCAAAACTAGTTGTGTCCCTGCGTGAATTCCCTTACACTGTAGCAGAGATCATTCCTCATGGGAAGCAGAGTAATTTACCTTTTCCAGACTTTTCTTTTCACTCAAGATGTGTGAAAGACAGAGAGACATCCAAGAAAAGACAATGCAAGAGTTGGGCTAGAAAGGGAAGAGCTGACCATTTTGTAGAGGACTTTTAACCCAATTGTTCCTTTTGCTGTATTGTGACTGTGGCAACACATTCCACTCACTATGCTCCAGGAAGAAAGCATCTCATTTTCCCTGTACATTTTGTGGTTTTCTTTCAGGTTCTGTCTCGGGATCACATTGGAGAACCAAGTTTGCTATGGATTTCACTGGAAGGACAAGTCTTTTTTACAATCAGCAGCTCTCTCTTCTGTGCTTTACTATCAGCCGATCCCATTGGAAGTACATAACAAGTTTCTCCCTCTTCTTTTATTAAAAACATTTTTTTTTTTGCACAGAAGGCACGGTACAAACCCAAACAGTATTCAATGATGGCATAGAAAAGCACAAAGTGGCCTAATCTTGCTAAAGAGAGCTCTGACTGCTAATCCCTTCCCTCGTGTTTGTCAGAGGTTAAACTCATTAGCCATTTGCCTGACCATGGTCCCAATTGCCTTAATTTACGTGATTATATTTCTGATGACTGTACTTGTGATATTGGATTTCAATGAGCCACAGAGCTAGAAGACTCATTTTGCTCACTTCAGACTCATGCGGCTGTATCTGCGAGTGTTGGAACGTGCACTGCTGGGATGAAATGTCCAATTCTTTCCTGGGTTTGCATATAATTAACGTACAGGGCATGGTCAAACATGTATGGTTCTGCATGTACACACAGGGTTTTTTTCCTAGAAAGATGACATTTGTTTGTCAATCTAGCCCTAAAATTTCTGTTTTGTTCCTGAGTCTTCAGTCTCTTGAGTAGAGATTCACGAGTGAAACGTATATTGTATTGATGATACACGTATGGCTAGAAAAGAATAATACAGCAGAATTTCTGTGAGAAGCATGTGGTGGGGGGGAGCTCTGTGCTTTCCTCTGTGTTGGCTTCTGGGCTTTGCTGGAAGTGACAGGAAGCAGAGAGTGGGAGGGAAGGTCTGCTCTGAGGATTATCATTTGTTTTCATACCTACAGTCTCTGCTCCATGTTGTTTGGAAAATATATTTTTTCTTTGGTGAGGCCAGGAAGAGATATCAGGTAGTCATTGAAAGCATACCAAAACCCAATCCTATACACTAAACAGCTGTTTTATTGATTAATAGAATTTAGGGCAGAAGAGATACCTGGTTCAAATAATCTGTTTGTATATCACGTGATGGTATTTGTCACTCAGCATCCACAGATGAGACTGACATTCCACAGAGAATAAACCGAGGTTGTCTGGAATATATGTCTTTGAGGAAGGTGATTGGATTTAATTTAAAGTTATCAAGAGACCTTAATCTTATCACTTTGCAAATTTGTTTAATTGCCTTCCTTGTTTCTCTTACTAATTTTAATTTCTGTTTCCTCCTATCACTTCTTATTCTTTTTCCAGTACTTTAAGGCACCTTTTAGTACCTCTTATTTTCTCTGTGGAAAGATACTGATGACTTTAATCAGGTTTTAATTGTCTTTTAAATGATATAAAGAGATTGAGATCTTAAATTCTCTCACTATGAGACATTTTATTCATATTTCAACATTTTTTTGTGTCTCTTTTATTCTCCCTCTTTTTTTTTATAGCTTTATTTTTTTCATAGCCATACAGCCAACCAAAGTGAAGCCTATATTCCAGTCCCTGTCTTGCTGTTTCTCTGTACAGAAATCAGGTGAGCTCCTGTCTCCTGCTAATTACGTCTGCTTCTACACGCTCTTCTGGCCCCGGTACTGCACAGGGAGCTCTCATGCTGACGTTCTCGTACACTCTGAACCAGAGATTCTTTTCAAGTTGTCTTCCAGCATAGTGTTGTAAGTAGAGCCTGCAGTCTTGTTCTGAAATGTATGAGTTTTCAAGTGACTGTATCAGAATATATATTTCGACAGATGTCTTGGTCACTAGCTCATTTTTATGACTCTTTTTTAAAAATTTTTTTCATTCCACTCTTGCATCATATGTAAATTTTATTAGGAATGGCTTGCATATTTATTTACAGATCAATAATATTAAAGATTATGGTTTCTTTTTGGAATCACAGAAGAACTCCCATGTGATTACAATTCCTAGTAAACAACTACTGTACTTGAGAACTGAAGATACCCAGTTTTAATCTGTTTGCACGTGATTTATTCATATTGTATGGTGCTGATTTTAAAATAGAATATGGTATGTTAATTCAAACATCTTGCAGAATATCACACGGCAACATTTATCAACCCGACCCGTAATCTGATCAAAGAATTAAGTTTGGTTTTCTTGACACAAAACTCTGTTGATAGACATTAATTATGTTCCTAGCCTTTTCATTATTCACGAGTTGGATCTTGCAAACTGTTTCATTACTTCCACTTTTTAATCTTTTTTTTCCAGTGACTGCAATTTCCTTAGGTCAAGGACAATACTGTAAATCACGATGTTCAGACCGAGTAGCACTGCAGAAGGGGAGAGGGAGGTTGTTGGGGTAGTAGAGAGGTGAGCGGGAAGAAGACAAGAAGCACAGAAGTCCCCTCCTCTGCCACATGTCAGTATACGCATTGTCCCTGCAAAATCCTCACAGAAAAATACCTTTTCCTCCATTTAATGCATACCTGCCCTCAACCAGAGGGAAAAAAAGAAGTCTTTAGCAAAACCCACATGAGCTGCATTTACATACAGACAACGCAGAGTCATATTCTGCCTTGTGATACCCAGAAATGAAAGACCCCACAATTACAAACATGCTGCCTTTTCACTAGTGCAGGAGGAGAGGGGATGGGAATGGAGTGCCAGCACTGGAGAACTTCTCATCTCCAGCTGGTGATGGGGTGGGACTCTGCAGCTGCCTCCCTGCAGGAGAACGTGAGGTGGGGCAGGGGTCAGAGTGGAATGGGCATGTCTGAGGCATGGACACTCCACATACACTGTGGTTTGATATGCTCACCACTCTACAGTGGAAGTGCTGTAGATGATCACTGGCTGCTGTCTTCAGGGACAAAATCTTCCATTCCAATGCATTTGCACACACTTTCCTGTGCTTGTAGTCTGTTTATGTGCTGCTGGACCTTAACTGTTGGTGAGAGGCTTGAATTATAGTCTTAACTTTTGAGCAGGTCTTCAAATAATGAGATAAAGCTGTCCCTTGTAACTCTTCATTTCATTAGAGTACCTGAAACTTACAGGGAGAGCTCGGGCCATTAGTCTTACTGCAGCCATTTGGGAGAACTGGGGAATAAACTTTTCATTCTAAATATTGTTGCCCCAAACTGCGGATTTCTAAGGTTTACAGGCTTTCCACTGTATCTTTGTCTAAGAGTGCTGACATATTACGTACAGTTTGTTAGCATAACAGGCTATTTTTGTATGCCTTCTGAGTGAGCATAAGGGAGGTATTTAGAGAGTTAAAGCATGAGCAGACTTTATGTGTATACGATTGAACATATTATCTTCCTCTGCAGTTTGTAATTATAAGAGAAAAAATAAACCTTCAAAAAACCCCAAACACTGTAGGATATCTCAGTACAAAGAAAAGGGTAACAAGGAACTTTCCAGAATGGCAAGCAAAAGAAAGAATGAAGATGCTTTGGGCCAATGCAGTTGCAAGCAAGACAGACACATCCAGTGACAGCCACCACGCTATTGCCTGTTCCAGCCTTCAAACACATTTCTTCCTTACTAATTCAATTTTGTATTGGCATACGTGCTGGTAAACACAGGATTTTGTTAAGAAGTTTGCGTAATTTTAATGAAAATATGACCTAGTTACTTAGTATTTCACTTTGAGGAACTAAATCTAACATGTCAAAGATGAGTGATGAAGGTGGCTGTCTGAGAAATTGTTGATGGAAAACTGCAGCAAGTTTGACAAGATGAAATCTTTAGGGCATGGGAGAATCTGTTGCATATGCAAAGGTTCCCCTTAAATGAGATAGACCAGATCTATAGAGGACAAAGTATGGAAAACATATGCTTTGATAAGAGCTCTAACGTGATTTCTTTTACAAGCAGATTAAGAACTCACTCAAGACAGATGAGCCTGTTTGTTGGGAGCTGACAACTTTGGCAGTCCAAGAGTAAGCAGGATGAAGCAGGCAGTGAATGAAAATACCAGATTTCTAAGTAAACTACGTAAAATAAGAAGGCAATCTCACTTCAGGTCATTTCTCTGCACTACTAATTACCAATTTAACAACATTTCATGACGTGAATAGATGGCAAGTTTGAAAAAAAGCAGCTTATGATAAAATAAGACAAAACAAAACATGAAATAAACCAGAACAACAGACAAGAATTTTATACTCTGCTTCTTTTTCAAGTTGGCTGATTCAACTTCACTTTTTTTTTTTAATTTTGAAATACCAGTCATTTTACAAAAGAGTATGGAGCCTCAACTGACTGAATTTATACTGAATTAAAAATGTGGATTTTTTTGTCCTTCAGTTATTCTAGTGGAAGATAAACAGGAAACAGACCATTTAAGGTAGAGATGCAATATACTAAATTTGTAACTGCTTTTAAAGAAAGCCACAGCACTTAAATTCTGTGATTGTCTGCTTGATTTAACACACATCTCAGCTGAGCACAAACTTCCTGGCATTTAGATCTATTAGGCTGAGGAACAGCCTCCTAAAAAGGGGTTAGAGGTACTTAAAGATAAGCTGGACAAAGCATGTGAAAACACCCTGTCCGTCTCAAGTGGATGATACTATGCAATAGATCGTTTCCATTACTACGATGTATAAATCTATTGCGCAGGAAGGCAAGATATCACGCATTACATCTAGTGTTAGGCTTTCCAAAGGGGGAAAAAATGTCCTGTTTGTAACACAGAGATAACAGGGAAGTAAAGGAGACTTTCCTCCTAACCAAAACACAGGATTGGGCCCTGATAACCGGGTTCTGTTTCTATTTTCTGCAAAAACTGGTGCGTAATTCTCAGGAAAGACATTTGGCATTTTAGTGTCACATTTTTTCATTTTCAGATAAGGCTATTATTTTCCATTAATTTTCAGATTTTCCATTTGACAGAAAGGTTTTGAAGTCCAGGCCTAAAAATAGCTGTGGAAGAGGAGGAAATTATTTCCAACTAAAAGTTAATCCAGCAAAAAACTCTCTCTTCCCCCTGCCAGTGGCATTGGCTAAACTTGGAAATTTTCAGTTAAAAAATAAGAACTAGGAAAGAAGGTGTATAAGCAACCTGATCTATGTAAATGCATATATAAATGTGTGTTTGCACATATATATGCATACATGCATATCTAAAACCATACAACTCTGTGTAATAATTTCTACAAGGTTCTGTCCAATATGCAATATGGCAGTGGAACTGGGCAAACCTGCAAACTTTCAACTCAGAGCCCTCTCTATTAAAGCTCCTTTTCCAGCAGGTAAACGCGATGTGACCACATCGGTCCCCACTTCTGAAGATAAACTGCTAATGAACGTTGGTCTAATGATTCCTTCCTGTATTCCTTAGCCATTTCCCAATTCTGGGGATTCTTCCTTGACCGAGAGACCTTGAGAACAGATATATTACAGGGAGAGGGAACCATTAGAAGTTTGAATTTCATAACTGGAGGAAGGGAAAAGAGATGATGCTGTAAATTGTAGTTTGAAGTCTTTCTCTCTGTACAGAAAGGTCATAGTTCACTGCAGTATTAAACTCTGAATGTCTGAGGTGCTGACATAAGTTGGTTTCATAACATCTTAATTGGAAGCTGTGTGAATATTCGGCTGTATGAGTCTTTTAACTGACGATTCTGAAAATATCCCTCAAGTAGTTCTTCCAGAATGTGAATGGTAAGCCAGTGGGACAATTCCTCCTTGCCTTTTAATTGATAATAAATCTACCAAATCCTCTTACCTGTGTTGCAGGTGCAAGTTCTAATTCTGACGTTGAATCAGAGTCCAAGGCACTCTTGACATTAGTCAGCTCAGACTGTGATCTGTTTTCTGTGGACCTAGAAATAATGCATTTATATACTCATCACTGCACCCTAAGACATGCTGCCTTATGTCTTTCAGGTTCATAAGCACATACTGATCAACTAGGTCATTTCTTTTAACAGAATTGTTTAATTTGCAGTTACCAAAAGTGCCTGGACCCTCCTCTGTATTCCCACTCTTGTGCTTTTCAGTTGCATGCAGACAGTTAATACAACAGAACAGAGTAAGGCTGATTCACCAGCAGAGCCCTGGGTACGTACTGGCATGAAACCAGTGTGATGGAATGAAGACTTTGCCTCTACCACTCTGCTTCTATTTCATAGCCGGGCAAAATGAGGTTAGGCAATGACACAAGAGTGTACCCGCGGTCAGTGTCTAAGAATCAACCATATTACAAGACTTTGCCTTGGCATATGTGCATTTTTGTGTCACAATATCCTAACATTCTTTCTTCCTAGACAATGAAACCCTGGAGACTAAAATCAAGTTAACTGAGCAAAACTTGAGCAAAGCTCTAAGTTAATGAAACACACAGATAAAGGGCAGGTTAAGATACAGGATAAGCATTATTTGGTCAGAAAGCTGCTTCTAGTGTATGAAAATGCTAATTATGGTAATGTATAATGTAGTGAATGAGTGTTGCTTACATATCAAGAAGGCAGCAGAATTAATCTACATCAACTCTTCCCAAAGGCAAAGTCCGATTCTTCCCTCATTTACATCCCCTGCAATTTTAGTTGAACTGCGTGAAAGGTAGTACTTGGCTGGATATTTTATCTTCCCTCTTGCAATTATACACAGAAATTCTGCCCTCTTGGTAGCAAACCCAAAATACGCTGGATATCCAGTGCCCGTCAAATCACTGCCAAGTATCCATTTTTACTCGTTTTACTCATATGTTTGTCATTGGTTTTCGGTCACTGGATGCCTCTGTAGAATTCTCACCACCAGTTATTTAGTAATTGCACCTGCTACTTTTCACAACGTTAAAAATTGCTGGCAAAATGTCATTTTATAGTGTACTTGCTTATGGTGCATTGTCCAAAATGTCTGCTCGACCAAATTTAATGTAATCATAACAGATTTAATAATATGATTTGTCATCAAGTGCGCATTTCTGTGAATTAAGAGAGCTAGACTGGAAATGTAAGAAAAGCAAAAAGTGGTACCACAAAAGCTCTTTTGATGGAGCTCTAGATGATGATGATGTCCGCTCTGCAGAAGGGTGGACCTTGCTACTCCTCTCTCCATGAAAATTGACGTCATCCCATTTCTCTAACTGTGTCTGAATATCGACTGAAAAATAAGAAACAAAAATATGAAACTTTTAAAGAAACTACTGCAGAACATTTTACCTCCTCTGTTAAATGCGGGTTATAGCGAAAATGGCGCCACCGAAGACTATATTTTAGTTAAAGTCCAATGTATAAAAACGTTGTGCACCTTTCTAGCTGATATTCTGTGACAGTATTTGGGAATTCACGACATTTTTTGAAGTCTATTAGCATTCATTTTCAGAATGTCAGTGGAGCTCTTGACTTAGCAGCAGTGATTTGTATGTAATTTAGAACTTTTGATAAAATTATATTAAGTATTTGATAGTTTTGTATATTTTTAATTTCCTAATTGTAGTAAAATTATAAAAATATGACTTCTTTTCGTGACTACCATTTAAAAATTACTGTGAGAGCAACTGATATTATTCAGTCGTATGCTGGACTTGCTTTGCAAAAATCAAATGTTCAGCTCCTGTTTGAAGATAAAGTTCGCCAAAAGAATTTCTGTGCTGATGAGTGGAAAATTTTCTACCTTGGTATAAATTACATTTACCTTGCAAATTTCTCAGTTGCAGTGCAAGTAATTTAGTTTGGATGGAACTAAATTAAATTCACCTTTTCCAAAGCTCATCTATAGATCATGCTTGGCAGATATTGAGTTGTGCTTGGGATTTTTTTTCAATCTGTACAAATATAGCTCTTTTGTCAAGAATGGATTTTTTTTTCTCTTGTATGCATAGATAGAGCAGTATTTACAAATATCATGTGTATTTCTGACATCTGCAGTTCTGAAAAGGACATCCAGTATGGGCTGCCTCTGATTTGTGTGCTTTACCCATTTCCCATGATACCCCTATAGATTTTTCTACCATTTTACTGAAGGTGACTAAATTCTTTTTTGAAGGAATCCTTTCAAAACTTTATTTGCACATTTAGTGACAACTTAATAGCTATGATGGCAAAGGCAAAAGCAAAATGCGTTTGCAGTGACGAAGTGTTTCAAGTGGTTTATAATGTGGAAGGTTACACTCCCTGCTAAAATGTAGTGCAACAAAAAATCTGGTGTTGCTCGGTATTTTGTGATAGTAGCAAGGAGCAACTTGTGCTAAGCAAGGCTACGTAGCACTGATAAAATAGCTACACTCTTACCTAAATCTAGTGAAGACTTTTCTGAAACTCTGACAGTCTGGACTTTCTGCTCAGTATCCACACTGATAAGGTCAGAATTGTCTGTCTTCTTTCTGTGGGTTGAAGCTTTTAAGCCTTCACTTCTTGATGGATTCTCTGATTTCTTTACTTTGTTTTGGGTTTGTAAGACAGGTTCACTGAGATCCAAGAGATCCAGACCTGCTGATAATACTTAGAGACAAAATGTTAGAATTTAATGTTGTTTTAATTCAAATAGCTCACTTTTTAAAATTTGTTTTAATTGGAAAAAAATTACTAATGTATTTGCATTTGACTAGAGTAATGTGTATTTCCTGGCTAAAGATAATGTCCAGCATATTCAAATATGACTAGGGATTTCAGGTACTTAACTGGATGTGGTTTTAAGAAGCTTGATTTGCATAAAAAGCTTTTCCTCTGAAAATCTTAAAGATATCTTAGGTCTTAAGGCTGAGGCTTTACAGATTTTCTTATGTTGTGAGGGTTCCCTGAACAATTGACCTTTTAGATAAGATTTGGTTGAATCTGGTGACAGCTGCTTATGGAAAAAGCTGAAGAGGAGACAAATTCTTGGGTGGACTTCTTGGGTCATGAAGGAATGATAGTATGTTTAGTAGTAATTGTTTCTAATGTTGTTGCTGTTTACATATTCACAAATAGTGAATATATTTCTAAATTCTACTGCTATCTTTATTAAGGACTATATCAGTATGAAAGTTCAGTCTGAGTTCTTTATTTATAAGTTGCTTAAAAAGTAACATTTAAAATTCTTTAGCAGATAAAAGATAGAAAAACTCCCTCTTTATCATAATTTTATAGGGTAGGTGTTTTTGACAGATCAATTTGTATTATCTCTTGCAGTGCTTTATCTGTGTTCTTGGTAAAACACTGAATTTCATCAGTCTTCATAGAATAAGAAATGTTTGTTTTCTTATTAAAATAAA
>VXBO01007878.1:276297-350332 GCA_013400135.1 Rhinoptilus africanus | reverse complement strand
CCCCCCCCCCCCCCCCCAGTCTGATTGATATTCAAGGCAGATATAGGATCTACAGATACTTACTTTTTTACAACAAACACCACTTTTAAACAACCTGAAATATTTCTATTCCTCCCTGTAATACCTTTAGCTATACATAAAAGGAAAAAAATATTATTTACTATTGTTATTTAATTTGGTGTTCCATTTTTTGTTATTAGAACTTGCATACTGCTTTAGACACATATTAATTAGATGTGAAGATAATCATCCAGCTGTCAATTATTCATTTTAATAATTTGTACGTATATAGATTTTAATTAAATGGTTTCTAACAAGCCAGTTCATTTTATGAGATAGAAATAGAACATAGTAGCGCTACGCTGATTTTACTGTATCTCAGTTGATCTGCTCAACCGCTTTGATTACCTTTGCACAGATACCAAATAGGAGGAGGGCAATTTCAAAAAATATTTTGAAAGGACAATATGCTTCAAATCTAATTCAATATAATTCAAAAGGCTTTCAGGCTTCACTCTTAATTTTTTTTATCTGTTCTACTATCCCACCGCAACACAATGGAGCTAAGAAATGTGTTAGATCCTTTCACTAACAGAGTGTCCGAACTCAGCCTGGATAAACTGTTCTGATATCTCTTCTCTTTTCTCTGATATCCCATCTAAATTTTTATTAAAGACAATCTTTCTAGAGTAAGCAATGGGTTTGGTTAAAACCAGATTAAATGTGGCTTACCCATAGGTTAAAATTTTACAAAAAGAAAGATTGAGAATTGGTCGAACTGATATGTGCTTCCTTGAACTGGACCAAGTTCCCCTGAATTCAGCCCCAGAGATCTGCCAGAGTACAGGTGATTTGCATCACAACAGATTTGCCCTCCAATGTAAGGAAGTTTCTTCTACTAATACACTGGGCAATTATAATTTAATACCAGCTTGTAATTTTGTGCAAATAGTAACAAATCAAGAAACCACTTGACAAATAGGTACCATACTTAAGATAAACTAAAATTACTTCTCTGTAATGAGGGATAGTGAAGAATTTTGTTTACCTGCAGTATTTGATGTTACAGGCCTTGCGACAGCTTCTGGTTTAGTTTCACAGAGAAAGTCATCAATGGAGGGGCTCAGAAGGGGTCTGCTTTCTTGTTGCTCGTTCACCAGCTAGCAACAAAAAAACCCAGGGTCACAGAGTGTTGCTGGGGTGCAGAATTTAAAGAAAGAAAACATATTCTCACAATACCATGCGCTTTGTTTTTGATTGGGAGACAGTAAGAAACTGCAATTAGAAGATGTACAAATAGCTCTGGGCTTAAAATAAAAAAATTTAGTCACTCTTTTGGGAAAAAAATATATTCCAGTTTTACAAAGCACACAAAAATAAAGCAGCAAGGTGATTTTTCCATTGCAGTTGTTGCATACTATTGCTTATAGGGCTAAAGTATACAAAGCCTGATGTAACTGCCTCCAAATCAATGGGTGAAGTTGGCTGCCCCTATCGCAAGGAGATTCAGCAGGGCTTATTTAGGATTTGGAAGTGGTTGGTTTTGTCACCAGTAACACGCCCTCCCACAGAACTTGCACAATACCATTTCATCTAGCAAATATGCATTAGCCCATTAAACAATAACCTGCTGAGACTGAAAACACTTCTCTGCAATACAAAGACATATGAATGACAGTGGATGGAGCCTGGTGAATGTATGAGCTTCCCGCGTGAGTTCTGACTGTGTGGAGACTCATAATACAGTTTTTATTTATGACCAGTTGTCCCTTTTTATTGTAATTGCACGAATGCATTGGTTTTCTGCTACCTGAAAGAAATCTCTATATCACAGACTATTTCATGTATTAAGGATTAAAAAGACAAAATAGTAAAACAGACTCATAAATAAAAGTCTCTTCTCTGCAATCTATCTCTGTTTGGAGGATCAAGACCTAAGCTGAGCTGGATGCATGTCTGATGGTGTGGCCTGCATTTGCTTTATCTTTAACAGTGTGAAAACGTGTTTTCCTCTGTCTGTTGCTTTCATCTGGAACTATTTCAGCTTTACTTTTATCCTCCTCTCCGTTCTGTTCTCACTCTTTTCCCATTGTTAGATTTCCCAAATTTTCCCTCAGATATATTTGAACTTTTAAATTTAGGATGCTAACATGGACAAAAACTGGCAAAAAAAGGTATTTACTCATCCTCATTTTTTATTTGTTAATTACTGGCATTTAGCTACTCCAGTAACAGGATTGCCTCTAAAGTTATTACAGCAAAACAGCTTGGATTCACTGTTGTTCACTAATTGGCTTCTGGATTACAAAGTTACAAGAAAATACCAGAACTATTGAAATTGGATCAAACATTTAAGCTGGCACCTAACGTTGACTGACTGTATAATATGTGCACTTGTTCACTTGCCTAGAACCTTATAGTTTTGCACTGAAATACCAATTTACGTGAGTAGCATGGCAGACAGATGAGCGTTGCCTGCCCAACTGTGTGTAGCAGAATGTGCAAATGTGGGCACTTAATTTAGAAATCTGGCAATGATACTGTCCCAAACTCTAATTATGCATAGGCTAAACCCAGACTGCAGATGCACCTTACAGGTTACTTAATCCTGTGGGTTTTTAATTCCCCGAATTGATTGTCCAGGATGCTGTCTCATTCAACGTACAGGAGTTACTTGCTTAATTTGGTAGATCTCAACACTTGATTGGAAATGGCATTTATACCAGCTGCACACCTTTGATAATTGCCATTCAGGGTGGCTCTACAGTACTGGCATTATCTCCAGGTCTATACTTTTACCTTATATTTAAGACTTAAGAGGACCTTTTCTGTTTATGATTTGGTGACAGTCCTTATTAATTTCCGTGCGTGAAAAAAAGGAGGTGGATGCCTAGTTAATTCATGTCCAAATTACTTTTAATATTTTAAAAGCTTTATTATTATCATCAAATCCAGATATCAGCAAAAATTGCTTGAATACATTTTTCTTTTTGCATTAACACATCCCATTCTAGGAACCTGCATCGGTAACAGCTGCTGCACTTTTGCAACAAGTTATATATTTAGGTAAACATAACATCCAGCAGAAAGATCATCAAAGCCTCTGGATCAGCTGGATCTTCAATGATCTATTCTGTGATATACTAATAGCATAAAGAAGTGTCCTATTTAGAGGGGGCCAGGAGGGAAGAAAGAAGATGTTCTATAGGAATCACTGTGAATGTAAAAACTGCACAGAAAATATTCTGTTTCTGTATCTATAAGAGTACATTATTGCAGGGTACATTAGGGTACATTATCGCATGAGATAGGGTACATTATTGCATGAGATTTGGATGCTTATTATGTTTCCCATTACTTTCCATGGAAATTTTCTTTAATAGGAAGGAATGGGAGAAGGAGGGAATGAAGAAGGATTAGGAGAACCAAGACAGCCAACATCAGTCACTGGAGACAGCGAAGAACAGAAAATCTGAAGACCTACTGGAAAGACAATTTATTGCCCAAAGCTGTTGTGAGGGTAAGAGGGTAAACTCTGGGAAAAGCAGCAGTAATGCTGAGAATTAGAATCATGGAGGGGAAGGAGACTAGAATCAACAAAGATCTGAATTTCTCCAGGGTTCAAGCAAATTATGAAGTAGCAGATGTCTGGCAATTATTTTTTTCTTTTCAAAGTTGGTTATCACATCCCTAGAAATTTCTTTATTATGTTTTTTAAATAACAAAGGCCTGCTCAGCAACAGGCCTTCATTAGTTTGATTCCAGCAGTGTACTGTTCAAAATCTCTTGATAAAATTCTACCATAAAACTGAAAGAAGATTGGCAGTAATATCCACTTCATCAATTTTGCCAGCAGACACCAAGATTGATTTTTTACTAAGTTATATCTTCTTTCTGCTGCATTTGCAGCATTTTTAGAAAACAAATAGGTTCCTCTTCTCTGACTCTCTTACTTTGTAAACATATACACTAAATTCATCAGAGGTGGGCCACCCAAATGATCAGAGGAATAAAGAACACATTTTGCAAGGAGACTCAAAGACTTTGACTTTCTTAGGCTAACAAAATGAAGATTGAGTAAGAATACAATTATTCTTCATGTATAGATGCAGGGAGATTGGTTAGATGACATGGGAGGAGGAAAGTTACTTCAGCTATTGAGAAAGGCTGGCACGACAACAGAGAGATCTAAACTGGCCATGAATAGATCTGGCCTGGGAATTAAAAGAATCTAACTATCACAGCAGAGAACTGTATGAACAGAATTTTTTTCAGGGTAGGGGGACAAAAAGCCTAACTATTTAAATGGCTTTTGACAAGCTTTCTCCATGGCTGTTTATGTGATTGCTTCTGAGAAGTGGACTGCAGCCCAGAGGATCCCTCCCAGTCCCTTGTCCTGTGCTCCCATGACTAAGGACTGTAAACTGTAGGAGTGTCTTAAAAGGATTGTTCCTGTGAAAAATAATCTGCTTTCAACTGACATATCTGCCTCAAAACAGATAGCCTTTCAATTACCAAGTCTACTAATTCTCAGTAAATACAAACTATGTATGTATAGCAATAGAACATATTAGAAAAATATGTTTTTGTCATGAAGCAGACATTTCATGATGAATCAAACCTGAACATTAAAGAATGCCATGAGCTGATATTTTTGCTGGAGGTAAGGGGGCAGTGGGGCAGGTTTCTGACATTACTGTGTATGAGATGCCACTTGGCAAGTCCTCGGTCTCACACTTTGAATTTCATTTTGCTGCCTCATATATTGTACCAAATTTATCCCTAGTTTAACTCTGCTCAAGTTATTAGAGTTATATCAGGCATGAATTTGGAGTAGTGCTATAAAACATTCATGAGATGAGAACTATTATCTATATTAAAGTAATAATTTATGGTTCTCAAGCACCTTTCAGGGTGAATATCACAGAACGCTTTAAAACATTCATGAATCAAGCCTGGCACCACCACAGAGCTGAGAAGCACTATCTCTACATTGCAGACGAGAGAAGCAAAGTGAAATTAAGAAAGGGGCCCAACGTCACCTGGCGCTGGAGCAGGATCTGGGTGGCTGGCGCTGCGCAGGGTTCCTGTCTGCAATATTTGTACACTCGCCAAGCGGTAACGGCTCAGCCTGCAAAGCCGTTGATTTCTAAGTGCTAACTTAGCCAGTGAGTGCCATAAATCCTCATAATATCTCTAAGAACTAAATTTTTTCTTTATAAAATTCATTTTGATTAAAGAAAAAACCCACCCACTCCTTTCACTGAAGGATATCTAAACTCTGTGGAGGGTGATAGTCCCTATTACTAATACATCCAAAGAGACTCATCCAGAGTATAAAATACTCCTAAATTAAAATGAATTTTCTGTGACCAACTTCTGCTGTTAGACAGCACTACGAAAAAAAAGGTGCTTTTTCTCACCCCAGTACTGCTATTGGACTTTTTTCTTCCAAAAAGCATGTATATATGGGGCTTTTGGCAATACTGGGAGAGTCAAAAGTGTCATTGGAAGGCTGATATCAGCCCCACTGCTTAAATATACTGAGAGCAAGGATTATTTAGCAGAGACCTGAGGCAAGGCACAGAGGCCAACCCAGGCAGTGGCAGGGGCTGTGCCAGTGGCCATGTCTACCCTGTTTCCCCTCAGTGCCTGGGCTGGTGAGGGGAACCACCTGGGCTCCATTTCTATGCCCTGTCACCCACCCCCTCCCCAGCTGCCTGCTCGTACCCAGCTGATGTAGTTTATAACCCACAGCTGCCTTTGCAGCTGAATTGGCCTTTCCCCAGGGTGCTGGTTTGGTCAGTGCTCTCTGTGCTGCCCCCAGAGCTGCTGCGAGAGGAGGAAGAGGCAGCTCGTGGTGGTTCTCTCTCTAGGTGCTCCTCAGGACTGAAGGGTAGGTGGGAGCCCAATGAATTGTGCTGGAGCAACTGGTTTGGGTCAAAAAAATCAAGCTCTAGGTGGGCCTGGGCATGGATGTGCGGGTGTGTGAGGGAGATATTCCTGGGGAAGAGGGATGGTGCCAGCCCCCTGTAAGGGAGCAGTGACCATGAGAAGGACTTCTCTCTAGCTAATGCCTAGCTTGGTCTCAGCTTCCCTCAGTCACCCACCTAGTGGCTTTTCCTCTTCCCTGGGGTCACCCCTGAATCCTCCTAGGCTCCCTTGTCTCCCCTTGCCCCATGGAGGGCCCTGCCTGGAGCCTCAGCCCCGGGGTCTCCCCTCAGGCCTGGCACCTGCCTGGGGCACAGCGAGCTCACAGCCACTCCATGGGGGCAGCTCTGTCAGACCTGCTCTCTGCTCATCTTTGGGGCCTTTGGCTTATAGTTTTAATGCAGATGCCTTTTGCAATGTTGGGGTTAATGTGTTTTACTGTGTCAGAGATAATGTGTGATCATGTATATCTACAGTAACTGCCAGGTCTTTGGGTTTGCTTTGCTCCCAGTCTACATCTTGCACTGTAGTAAGAGACTTATGAAACATCTAGGGAATAGCCTGATTTTTTTTTTTTAAAAAAAAGGTGGGAATGTGAAAGGTTCTCTTGTGATAAGTTTCCACAGAGCAGCTTAGTTTGGCTGTAAGACAGGGGGAGCTGGAGCACACCTGGTGCTCCGGGGAACAGAGGAGGGGACCAACTTCTTGCCTAGTGCCACATTTCCAGTTGATAATGCTCACCTGTGGAACCTGCCCTGCTCATGGCTACAAGTGCTTTGTCTGCTTTCTCTTCTTAGACCGCTGGCCTTACACTATGGGAGTGCTGGAGCACACCGGGGCTGTCTGTAAGGTAGTGTCCTGACATTCCGTATTTATACACCCTTTTACTATGTTTCTGATCTGGATCTGTTTGCAGTGTGCCATGCATGCTGTTTTGTTTCTCTTTTTTTAATGTTAGTAAGGCATAACATAACACTAGTCTTTAAGATAAATTATTTGGAATCTAAATTGTGGGTTCCAGTAAGGCATAGGCAGTTAATTAGCATCTATGTTTTGAGCACATAGTGAACTAGTTCTCTTAAATTAAGTGCCCAAATTCCCTCCATGTTCAATAGGGAGAGATAAATGCCTAGAAAAGCAACTCCAGAGGGAGATCCTGCCTGCCTAATTTAGGCTGTCCCTCATGAGACTCTCAAAGGCACCTAGCTTTCCCACTGGCTATATATGGAGTTTATTTTAGAAGGACTGGTTGAAGAGGCACCTAAAACTTAGATGTAATTAGCTACCCAAGTTAGCTGGATTGGATTCTACCCATTTTGTCACCTGAGGCTGACTGAATTACTCAAGGCACTAATTTTGGAAGCCCCAAACTGCTAATGGGTAATCCCCTGTACGGTTCGGCAGCAAGGCTGCTCCTGGGCTCTTACACCTCGTGCTGTGCTGCCCAGTCAGTGTGCAGGAGAGAGTGTGGTTGGGCTGCTGACTGCATCAGGGAAATGGTCTGACCTAGAAAGCTCAGGGTGTGGTAATGAGCATGGGAGAAAACAGGAACCCTTTAACTCAGACTTTCAATTGTATTTTCAAACTTTACTCTGAGCAGCTTGTCTGCTGCCTGTGTGAGACTGGGCGAATAGGTGAATGAGTCGGAAAAATTTGAGTCGTTAGTTAGTGTTATACTGTTCTTTTAACTNTGAATGAGTCGGAAAAATTTGAGTTTCTTTTAACTTTCACCAGCAGCATCTACTAAAGCATGAACTTCAGTCACTAATTAATTTGTATGATACACAGCAATGGTTTCTTGATAGATAGGTTCTCTGCACGTATCTGGCATATTGTGATGTCTGGTGGTTCTCACTTGGGTAAGAGGAAAAAAGTGAATTTGTTTCCACTAACTAGCTATTTCTAAAAATTGAGAAGTGGGAACCACAACTAGAAATTGAGGTTATTGTTCTCTAGAGTATAATTGGAAGTACTGGCCTCACAGCTGTGTCTGTGGATCATTATTTTGGCAGGATAAGAACTGGAAGACCTGCTTTGTTCCTCACTGAGGGAGGTTTGGGAAGGGAACTCCTGATAAAATCCCTAGTCTCATGCTAAAAGTTCAAGTTGCATGGATTATGTTTTTCTTGACTCATTTTCCTAGCATGTTTATAAATATTTCACAATCGAAATGATCACCTCACACATGTGATTTACTAATGCATAGTAAGTGTGATTACTACTTGACTTTTTGCATCATTCTTGTGCTGGGGTCATACTAGTCTTTCCTCTGTTGCTCCAGTGTGTATTCATGTCCCAACAAAACTGACATGCCAGCCAAACATTTGGTTTTCACAAGAACAGAGAATCAATTCACAGGGCACACAGTATAACTGACTTCCACCACATGTGAATTGTGGGAAGCTCTAAAACTGAGACAAACTCATTTGACGCCCCTGCAAAGAGCACTTTGGTGTTGCTGCCTCTCTGAAGACTACTCTTGCTCAGCAGGTGATAACTGGAACTCTGTTGCTAAGTAGCAGGAGGTGTGTGGAGTGGCCTGGGAATCAGGGGTGACAATATCTTACCTGAAATCACACAAGCCAAGTGACCCCCTGGGGCTTACTGCAAACAACTGATAGAGGACTTGTGAGCTGTGGGTGGATTATTACTGAAACCGTATTGGGTTTAAACTGTAATGGATTAAATTTAAATTCACATGCCAGCTGTGTTGTTTAAAACTTATGCTTGATGTCTAAATTGGTAAACGATAAAATGCTTATGTTGTGTCTTCATGGCATTGCGTGTTGATATCTCTTGCTGTGATCACTGTGTCACAGTAGCATCCTATGTGTGTTTGTGAGTGCTGAACTTATACATGTTATGGTATATTTTTGCAAGGTAGAACTAAATGTCTCACCGTCTCCTTCCCTCTGCTCCTCTTGGTCTGGCTAAAGGAAACTAAACTTGGGAATTGTAGTTGTATCTGGTTCCTGCATTTTGGCCTTGCTCCAGCAAAGCACTTAAGCATGTCCTGAAGGTTAAGCATGTTCTTAACAGTCTTGCTGGAGCAGAGCCATGGGGGAAAGGGAGGAAAATTGCTCTTGTTAAATTTTGACTGTGACTGACAATTTGGCCTTTACTACTCATATAAAAAGGTGGTTTACTGTAAATCTGTCTGTTGCATTAATACCTGCATACTCTATATGCTTTTTAAGTGAATGAAGCTGTTTACTAAAACAGATTGCTTCCCTGGGTGTTAGATTTTTTTTTTTTTACTTTCCCTCGTTTGGCTATGTGTTGTCTTTGTGATGTTGCCCTGCTATTTGTGTTTTAGCCTCTCCTCTTCCTTGTATCGCTATCTGAACTGGAGAACTCCCCTACAACACTGATCAAAACCAAAATTAACTCATCATAGATGCTTAGACATCCTTGAGGTAATATAGTTACTAAGAAATTACAAAATGTTCCTTTAAAGAAATTATTTCTGTAATGTTAGTCTATTCAGGTACCTAGTCTGTGCTCTTAAAATGGCCTGCTAGTTAATTGAGGGACTAACAAATCTGACATGTAGACTGAGTAAATGCAGGTTAAGAAAGTCTTGTAGAACAGGAAGGTTACAGAATCCGAAGTTATCTGAGAAAGCCCTGAAGAAACTTGCACTGTGGGAGGAGGCACAAGTGTCATGACAGTATCTACAGGGAACAAATGATAACTCCTGATGCTTGATTATGGTTTCTGTATCATTCATTAAAATGACTTTTTGTGTGGCAACCCCAGCTGAAGAGGAAGTCTGACTTTGAGAACCACAGTTCGCAAATGTATTTAAATAAGGTGCAGAGGCCATGAACTCGATGAGTCCTGTTTCACTCACATTGCAGGTATTACGTTTGTACTCTTGCAGCACCTCTGGGAGTAACTATGAGGATTGCTTACAAAATATTATAGAACTATTTAATGTTTTTCATTAGCTGAAAGTAAAGGAGGTTGCCAGCATATGGAACTGAGGTGCATGTACAAATTCTTTGTGAACCACCAGTGATCCATAGATAAGTTCAAGCGTTTCAGCAGCAGTGGACTGTATAGAGCCTCATGCACTATTCTGAGTATCGTACATAATCAAATGCCAATTTAGGGGAAAGACGCACAACTGCTGCTTTTTTAAAGAACACATCTTCATGCTGTAGCAACATGAAGACAGTACAGATGAAGAGTAGAGAATCAACAATATCAAATATGTCATGGCTTGTCACAGAATTTAATTCCTGTAAAGCTTATGCCACTCCATCTTCAGCTGTGTTGAAAATGCCCTTTGTTGATTTCCCATGCAACAAAATTAATCTTTTATTGTACTCTTGCTGTATCTTTGCCTATAGGCTGTAACTGCTTTGAAACCACACAGATTTTTCTTATCCTTTCTGTGGATTTCTCTTTTAAAATAGAGTTCTCTAGCATATCCAGGATAAGGCTGTGGTTTTGGATGCATTACTGTGGGCAGTCATAAGAAGCAAGTAGTAATTTCTTGTTAGGTTATACAGTATTTCTCTGTAGGGATCTGTCATGATGTATGTGCTTGCTTTGAAAGGTTTTGTGCAGATTGAAAAGCTTCAGACTCGAAAGCTGTTTGCGTGTTTTTCTGGACTTGAGATTTAGTACAACAGTTCCACTGTACAAACAGCAAGTTCATTGAATACAGAACAACTGTAGCACATGGCTTGCAACTCTTTAACAGGATAGTATATTTTTACTTAAAGTATTCATGAATGAAAACCCAACCAATTTCTGAAAATTAATTCCTGTTCATAAATAATTCTTGTTGAAAAAACACAGAGTTAAACTGGCATAGTATATTATTTACAATAAATGTTTGTCCGAATCTCTCTGTTTGTGCAAAGGTAAGGCATTTTAAAATGTATGAAACAGTATGGTTAACTTTTTATTTTATGAAAAAAATTAGACCCTCAACTCCCATGGTAATTTCAAATTAAAACTGTTATTTCATGGAAAAAGTATTTAATTTATGTGTCAGAGAAACCTGTATAACATTAGGCAAGCAGCCAGTGTATGACTTTTAAACATATTGTCAAGGCAACTTTATTATACTCATGAGAATATTTCTGCTGAAATTATGCATACTGCCCTAAAAGCAATAATAGTGTTGAGCACTATTTAACTTAGAGGTTAAAAAAAAATCAATATTTGTGCTGCTAAGCATGAGTTTATGAATTTCGTATTTTCTTTTCAACCCTGTTTTAATAACAGATGAAAAAGTTATCAGTAGGACTTAAGAAGTATCCCCTGCTAAACTAATCAAAATTTGATAGTAAACCAAAAGAGTCAGATTTGAGATGTATGGAAAATACTGCTAATGAATTTATCATGAATCCTTTAAAAAAGAATATAAAAATATGATCTCAGGTGTAGTCCCCCTAAGATCAGCGAGGCAATAGCCACTGTTCATGGAACTTAGAGGTTAATGTACAGGGAATTAGGTTTTTTTATGGAGTTTTTTATGGAGTAGGCTGCGAGTCAACGCAAGTCTAATATTAAAGAAGCTTAGAATGAACATAATTGATTCAAATGGGATTGTTAACTTTTATATGTAAAACTGTGATTATGCAATCAAATTCACGTAGGGAGCCCTTAATACACACGTCAGAAAATATACTAACGACACTGGGAGCAGAATATTAGCTATCTTTACTCTGTCTCTCCTCTAAAAAGTCGAAAGGAAGCATTTGCAAGATTTCCTATCAGAGTTTAAAAAGAAAACAACCCCAAAAAAAACCCCAGTCAAAACTCCAGAACAAACCAAAAAGCCCAACCAACTAAAAAAAACCCATAAATCAGTGGAATTTAGGCATTGGAAGTGTTTGAGTATTTTACTCAAGTCATTGAGCAAATATAAATGTGCTTGGATCAACAAATGGCATGCAAATGAAATTAACTTTAAAAAAAATTTAAAAAAGTCTGAATGCTAATTCCTCAGAGAGACTATAAAAGAAACCTCTTAAGTATCTGATGGAGTTAATTAGGTTGTAGTCATGAAACATATCTCTTGTTTTGATGATTTGTGCAGTGTAGCCTGCTTTTTTTGTGGGAAAGGGGGAATTACAGCATAGAATCACAGAACGGTTTGGGCTGGAAGGGACCTTGAAGACCATCCCTGGTCAGGGCCACCTCCCACCAGACCAAGTTGCTCCAAGCCCCGTCCAGCCTGGCCTTGAACCCCTCCAGGGATGGGGCAGCCACAGCTTCTCTGGGCAGCCTGGGCCAGGGACTCACCCCCCTCACAGTGAAGAAATGTTTCTTATGATCTAATTTCATCTTTCAAAATTTATTCTTTCCAGTTCAAATTCTAAAAGTGTTCTGTAGGTTAACTTTTAAAATTATAAGCAGTTAATATCAAAGTTCTACTCTGATCAATGGCTGTGTAGTTCACGTAAATTTTAAGTAGACAGCTGCCGTATTTTTTCAGTTATAAACAGAAGTGAGGATAGCTTTCAATATATACTTCACATTTTTTTTTCTTACTGGTGAATTTTTCACAAACTCCCATTTCTGTTCCAAATGATACGAGAATGTATTTGCCGCAGAATCATCTTGGACATGAATCACCTCCTGCAGGTCTTATTTCCTTCTATTATCTTTTTAGGGATCCTAACATAACCAGCTTTCCAATTTATGTACTCCAATGAAGAATCTAAATTAGGTGTGATAGATCTGGGACAAATAACTTCTGTGACACTGTGAGACTTGTTTGTTTAAAATCAGGCTGGCAAGGCATTTAAGCATGCACTTTTCTACTGCTCAATAAAGCAGTTAGTTATATTTTAAAGTGTAAGTGTGGATCGAAGTACTTTATTGAATCAGATCTTTTGAAGTTCACTGACCTGTAGTAAATTGGGAATTTCGTAGCTGACTGTACAATTAAACTTTGACTCCAGGGGGTATTTAGGTTTAAATTTCTCATTAGAAAGTAATTCTGAAATGAGCTTTTTTCATCTGACAAATGCAAAGAAGCTGTGAAGAGGTTAAACAAAAATTTTATTTTGGAATTTAAATCAAACCTTTAAGCACGATTTTTCTCATTTATTTCTCTGCTTCAATTAGAGGTATATTGGTTCACAGCTTAACTTGCAGTTAATCTTTGAACTTCCAGCAAAATTTCTTTAACTTTTCCTAGGTTCTATTCATATTTAAAAGAATAACCAAAATACCTTTTTCCACTTGTCTTGGGCTTTTCTGAATTATTTTTAAAAACCTAAAGGGAGACAGCAACATGGTATAGAGCTATGTTCTACACAGTCCCACTAGTACTGAAGGCTCAGTATCTGTTGATGTTTGAAGTGTTAAATTTGGCAACTACTGAATGCTTTCTCACACCAATAAAGTGACTTTCACTGAAAGGAATTGAGGCAAAAGGCCTACTCAGTTATCAAGAATACCCCTCTACTTATTGTAGTGTAGTCATTACTTCTGGAATGACGGTCAAGATTCCCAGTTGCCATATATTGGCATTGCCCCACTGGAGTCTAATACTTTTTTGGTTCATGTTATTTGAAGATTTGCCTCCAGATGTGATGATATAAAATAGTACTTGATGATATAAAATAATCTGTGCTTTAGAAACATCATTAAAATTTAATTCACAGCATTTATGTCAACAAATAAGTGTCGTATTTTAGAAGCAGGGCTTTGTTAGGAGCATAACACAAAAATGCAAATGTTTATCTGGCTTGTTCTGTGTTGGATATGTTTTTAACTTTTTCCAGAGAAAGAGAGAAAAGAGGCATCTCTAAAAATATAAGTTCAGGGATGTCTGTACATTATCACTATTTCTCTCAAAACGAGGATTTAGTCTTTTCTTTGTGTATCAGATTCCAGTAATGCTTCCTGTGGAGTTGTCTTCCACAGCCAGACACAATTAATCCTACAGTCATCAAGGATTTTGGAAAGGGGAGATTTCACTTTTTTTAATTTCCTTTTAGAAAAGAAAATCCTCCTCTATCTGGGCTTGAGCCATGCATTTTATTTGCAGGTTTCTTGCTTAGCTAGTTGTAGGGATGGAGCAACATAGATATCTATGTAAACAATTCCCTCCTGAGAGATGCGTGCCTGTACTGGGTTTGGTGGTGGTAACTTTGGAAGGACCAGGCCTTATTCTTGTGCCCCAATTCACTCTGGCTTGGGAAACTTGTTTGCAGCCAATTTGGAACTTGTGTGTGTCATCCTGTGAGCAGCAACCACATCCATCTGTTTCATCATGTAAAGAGCAGAGACAAACACTGGGATGGTGATGGCTAAACGTGTATCACAATATAGCAGTGCATTATTCCGAATGGATGGTCTGAAGGAGAGGTATACATGGGCACACTCAAGAGGAAGCATCTCAAAACAACGTTACAGCCAGACAACTAGGATACAAATGATATATGCAATATGGTCGCGTAACTGCACGTCACATACATGATGCAGAGATGGCTATGGAAAATACTCACTTTTTCACTTGATTCTGCTTCCTTTTGGCTTCTGCACCCCTTTGGTGCATAGCAGGGAAGTAGGTATTTGTGTTTAGTGGAAGAAATTACACTGACTAACAGACATAAGCATTTTACTCAAATTTATCATAGACTATTGCTGAGTAGACTGACAACCACTACAAATGGTGCATTAAACACCTAATGAACCCAGGCTGAGCTCCTGGCCCTGTTGAAACCAATGGAAGTTTTGCACTTTTTTTGAGGGGGGTGGGTAAAGGAGGTGGCATTTTATGTTGTATTCTAAGTGTTTGTTAGTCATTTAGTAGAAAATTAGAAATGATGCCTTAAAGGGAGCATCCTTTTCCTTTGTGCAGTTACTTCATAGACATTAGAGTTCACCACAGGCAAAACATGGTGTTCAACAGGGACGGAGGAGGAGATTGCCAGAGCTGGTTTCCAAAGTAGTAGAAGATATTTCTACAACATGTGTGTACTAGTGCAGCGCGTCTGTGATGCTCTCTAAGAGGAGGATGTGCTGGCCTTGTGTGCATCTTAAATACTTTCAAACAGTACAGTAGCTGTTATCCTAAAATGTGGAAGGAATAAAACAGGATTGTGGATTTTGTTGAAGGCTCTCGCAAAAGAACAATTAATGTGATAAGATTACTTTCATTAAACCTCCTGATGAGTAGGAGTAACTTGTGTGTGTTAAATATGAACAGTAAACTAAATGTACTTGCTTGGGGAACAAATTCATGTACATGAGCAACAGGAGGGAATAAAATCCACTCTTGTAGCGAGATGGAAGTGCTATGTTTTGTGGTAGTGTTCAGTCACTGTCTTCAAGAAACTAACAAAAGCACCTAAGGTTTGATGGCTCCTCCAAGGTGTAAGGTTTAGTGATGGTGTTATGTCCTTCCTTTGACTGGAGCTGTAGAAATTAAAGCAATAGGGTGTGCAAAATAACACATTCTGGCCTGGGAGCAGAATCCCAGTGAGAGCTTAGGGATGGGATCCGAGATACTGAAAATGATACTACTGTGAAGTGGCTGTTTATTTTATATATGCATTGAGTATGAGTATTTTATATATGTAGTGCAAATTAATATTTGTGGTGTGAATATTGATGGCATGAATTATAATGGAAAGTTTAACTTCTTTTAAAGTATTTTCTGTTAACTGACATATACTGTTCTTCCTACAGATCCCTTTATTTGGGGGGAAAAAATGCATTTTTGCTTAAGTTTTCATGTCAAAACCTCTCAACCCCCAAGTGATTCCATTATTTACCCCATGCTATTTTCCCCCCGTGGATGAGGAAAGGTGGTGGCACTGGTGTGAGATCCTCGAGTAGATGGGTTCCACCAGCTCCGCTAGGACTGCGGTTGCACCGAGGGGAAGCCCAGGAGTGGCCGAGGCTCCCCTCGGGCTTCGTGTGCCATGTTTCGCGTGTCCGCGGCCTCCTCAGAGCCCCGCGCTCTGCCCACCTGTGATGTCATAGTAAGGAGGGGCTTTTCTTCTGCAGACTCCTCCCTCGGAATCTCCTTCATCACCATGGCAACAGCCTTATCTGCCGCCCTAGAGCCTTTCCCCTACAACAGCGAAATCAACAATGGCGCGAGTCAGCAGCGGGGCTGGCAACAACCGCTTCCCAACAACACAACCCACAACCAGCCAGTCCTTACACTGATGGCGTTTACAGCTGGAAGCAAACCTTGGTTGAAAGTAAAGTACACAAACGCTGTTTAAAAATAGTAATAATTTGTGAACTGGTTCGTTATCAATGCGATTGGGGCCTGGCCGTAGTCTCGTGACTCGTTAGAGTTGCCCCATTGAAGTCAACGGGAATACGGCACTGCCTTGATATGGGGCAAGGCTGGCTGGAAATACTCCAGTGCCAACGGAAGCATTTAGACCTTCTGCAGGACAGGGTCTCCACAGGAGTAAGGTCTGCAGGATCAGCTGCATGATTTAATTTGTAACCCAAAAGTTTATATCTGAAATACCTGGTTTTTGCTTAAAAATAGCTTCGAGCTGATTTTGCAAAGAAAGCACAGATCCTTGTAGTTCACTGAGGCAAATGCTCTCTGAAATTCGAAAGTAGAAACTGTAGGGCTGGGCCTACAGTGCTTATAGCTCTGATAACACTATAAAATAAGAAATTTACATCATATAAACAGTCTGGTTTTTGCTAACAGAATATATGGAGCCAAATTCTGCCATCATAGGCATTGCTACAGTTCTCAAAAAAAAATGTCATTGCTGTTGAACTTTAAGAATCTTTTTAAACTTCACTTTTCTTAAAATTCACTTAGTGTATTGTAAATATTCAAGACAAAGTTAGTGTGTTTTAACGATATTTAATTTTAATATTGTAGCCAAATAAAAAATGCACTTTGTGCCTTACTCTGTTTTGAAGCCGGACTCTTTATTAGAAAAAGGTATTTATCTTCTCAATTTCACATGGATTTCTGTATTTTGATCTCTTACATGCTTGCAAGTGACAGAGAAGGTCTGAGCATTACAGATAAAGCCTAACAGCAGAACTGTATTATGCTCATGACCCTGGCTATGTCCTTATTTTTATACTTACAAAGCTCCCATTGATTTTTGTGGAAGTTTTAGCTGTGCAAAGACTGCAGGATCTGGCTCCATAAAAGCAGCATTTTACACTAGACTTAAATACATATGAATACTTAAAAGTCTATTAACAGAAGGGGTTCTTTACTACCACATCATATACTAGAATTACTGTCACTAGCACTGGATTCAGTGCCCAATAAAACCCCCAACACTACTGCTTATACTGAACTACAGGTTGTTTCAGAAACATTTCATCAATTGCAGGTAAAACCATTACGTTCTGTTGTGGGTATTGAGCAGATTTTATTAATCATTAGGTCAATGTTAGGTTAGCTTGCTTGTGCAACACATCACCGTTACCCTACGGAGTTCTTTGCATGCTGCAAGAAATTCTCAGAGCAGAAGTGTCATAAATAATAAGCATGCTGGATTTGTGATGCCTTTGACATCTAAAGAACTGCAAAGTCATTGTAAATTTAAATATATTGAGTTCAATGAGAATTAGTTCTAATTAGGAAGCATATCAAAGGTTCCTGGCCAATTACGTATTACTTTGTTCGTGATTCATATGACATATTCCAGGTCTATAAAGCTTGTTTCTAGCATGACGTGTGGAGCTATCATTAGCTAGCTCTAATAACATGCTATTTGGCCTGTATAAAATGTAGTCCACTTGTGCTGAGTGATAGAACAAAATAGTTTATCAGCTAGAAAGGATGCATTGGAAAGCATGCAGTGCTTTTTATTTCTTGCAGAGTAAAAACCCACCAAAGCAAAGGTCAGGTCACTTTTTTGAAGACAGAGCCACTTTTTCTTCAAGGTTTCACCTACTGCCTGAAAAGAGTCATGATACTGGTATTAGTGCCTGCTTTTAACCTTTCATAAACATAACTCTGCCAACCCCTGTGAGTGGTTGATACCGTATGCAATCCGTCTCATCAGTTTAAAGTGGCTATAGCACAATGTAGAATAGTAACCTGGTGAATACTTCTGGACTATTTTTTATGAACAGACTTTGTATATCTGCTAGTCAAAGCAAGTGGTTTGATGCTACTTTTTTTTTTATTAGAACTTTCTTTTAGCTTTCGTAAATGACTGCATGTAAATCAGGCAGATTTATTTCTGACTACTTGGCCTACAGTATGAGAAACATTCTGAAACATCTATTTAATAGGCAATTTCCTGGATACCAAAGAGAAAGACACTGTGGTGAAGTAGCTTAAATTCTGACATTATGGTGGAGAGAGACACAGGTGACCAGTTCATTGGAAAATCCATTTTTTTTTTTAATGCTGGTGACTGAAAATGGGTTTTGTTGTCCAGCATAAGGTATGCAAGCTTGAAAATTTTGTTCCCTGTATTCGCTGTAGTGAATGTTAACATATTCAGTCTTTGCCTATGAAGTGATTAGGCAGAAGAACTGTAGAGGAGTAAAAATGGTTTATTCATGATCAGGACAGTCTTGTTACTGTTGTGAAATGCAGCTGAAATTACAATCTCTACTACATTTATTACAGTAACTATTGAAGGATTGTTCTTTAAAAAAAAATTAAGCAAAGTTGCAATTTACTCGGCCTCCTTCAATGTTAAGTGTTTTTTCTTAGCGTTTTGGCTTGCTGAATGTATTTATCTGTTACAGCAGCTGACTGCTCAAACTCTCTAATTCTGTAGCAGCTAATTTTACACTTGCCAGGTCTTTAAAATGAACAGTTTGTTGGTAGCGCAGACTTGCAAGGTAAGTTATTTTCTCATGTAAACAACAGTTTAATATTTTAGTAAATGGATTTCCTCGTTCTTTATTTTCTGCAATATATAGATGGAAATAATTGTGGTGCAGAGCATGACAGCCTATGTACAAATCAAAACAAACATGAATTGATGAAGGAAAAATCTATTATTTGTTTTCATAGAATATACTGTTTAGGGAAAAGGTAAGAAACATGCCAGTATTTCATTATTTGATACATTTAAAAATGTTCCTTTAGGTGATATCTCAAGAGCAAAATAAAGAGGAGAGCCCAGAGTGTTCCCACAACGCTAAATATTTATAATAGAATTGGGTGCAAAACTTAATAACAGTTTCTCTAGGTTTATCCCTTGGGATCAGATAATGGATAGTAATAGACGTTTTCAAAGGAGTATGCTCATTTGGCAGGATTTTGTAAGGAAATACTCTGGTTTTTGCAGCTGGTGTTTCTGAATAGTTCCAAATGAAATTCTGTACAAGTCACATAATTACATGTGGTACTTCGTAGTGAGTATTTAATTAAGCTACTGTAAGGGCACGTTAATGTAAATTTCTAGTGAAGCATACAGGTTGGTTTTTTTTAAATCGGTGATGCATGTAGCTTTGTAACCTTGCTTGTGTACGAGAAAGCTTTTCTTCTGTAAATACATGGGACCAATAGATCACCTTCAAATAATGATGGGCAGGTCAGTTAGAAAGAATACATGGTCATCCTTGCTACTGTTTGATGAAATACTATAGAATTCTGTAATTCTTTTCTTCGTTACTGTTGTTTAAAAGGAAGTGCTTTTCAAATATTTAATGTACTGACAACAGTATTTAAACTATAATAAATAATTACAAAAATTCTTTGACATCCTCTGGGCAATTAAAGGATTTTATCTAAATCCATAACATAATCCATAACATAATTATAAGTTTGACTAATATTTAAGGTACTGGAGTCCCAAATTCACCTCTCAGGAATATTTATACCAATTGTTCTCGTGAGAGAGTGCACAGAAAGAAATTGAGTGAGTGATCACATGCTTTTTTAAAAAAAAAAAAATTATACAGAGAAAGAAATTCTGCTTTTATATCAACCTGTGCTGTTCCATTAAGTTTACGAAGATCCTACTAAGCTGTTTCAGCTTTGACACACTACAATACTTCACTGTCCAGTGGGCTATTGCAATTCATCTCAACATGGGTATGTTTGAATTTAATCTTTTGTCAAATAGAAGTTTCAACACAGCTTTCCTCATAGAGAAATTTGATAGAAAAAAAGATATGCAGACAGCACTAGTACACGTATGATGCGATTACTGATTTCCCGTGGCATCTCTCCTTTCTAGCTGAGGAGAAACAGAGTAAAAACTTGCTGTATTTATGAATAGAATGCCAAAAAATATGACCATCTATCCTGAATTTTTCACATCAAGCTAATGAGTTGAAGTGTGTTTAAAAACAGAAAAACCACCAAGTGCTTTTCAGTCCAGAGTATCTTGTAGTACTGATCTGCTCTTTCAATGGCTTTAATAGATTGGGGAGGGATTTTATAAAGCAAAAGATGCATTTCTGGTAACTCAAAGTTATAGGA
Organism: Rhinoptilus africanus; assembly: GCA_013400135.1. Taxonomy (NCBI): domain Eukaryota; kingdom Metazoa; phylum Chordata; class Aves; order Charadriiformes; family Glareolidae; genus Rhinoptilus; species Rhinoptilus africanus. The sequence goes on along the minus strand of VXBO01007878.1, from coordinate 330,030 downwards.
GCTGTAGTCCCCTCTATGTTAGGTGAAAGACCAGGCGGAGCTACTGTGTGTGTTGAACTTGGGCGGCTTGGCTGCTCTCCACACCCCAGGCAGCTGATTCATTAGACTTAGAGTACCAATTAAGCAGCCTATTCAAAATGGATTTATGCACTGCAAATCTTTGTGGTTTGTGCAATTTAAAAATAAAAATGAAGGGACAGGTTTGACTTCATTGTTTAAAATTATGCAGTGCAAACGTTTTTACCTCTCAAAATGAGCACACACAGCTATGCAACGGTACTGTGAGAGTTCTTGTGTCCACAAAATGACTGTAAGCTCTTGATTTCATGTGGTATCTGTGTTTACTTTGTATTTTTCCCTTCTCAGGCTGTTCTGATCATGTTTTCTCCATGTGTTTTTCTTTTAATCGTCTATGCTTTTCTACTGTTTTCTAGTGGTATATTTTGCATCTTGTATATATCATTAAAAATAATGAGAAACCATATGGTGAGGCAGTTTTATGAACAAATACAAGATGGATATTTAAACAAAAAAAATTTGTTACATCAAAGCTCTTAGCAGTTTTTTCTTATTAGCTTAATGGTGAGATATATATCTAAAGTAAGAGGGAACATAATTCCTTTAAGCAATGCTCAGTTGAGTGTGGTGTGAAGACACGTGGACAAACTCTGTCTCCTGAACTGGAAGCAGTAATGTCAAGGTAGACCAGCTTTCAGGCCCTGAGCTGATATCAAACTTCCATTCTTTATAACCTCTTATCAAGCTTTCTGTTAATGATGGTCTGACCTCTCTTGACTCATGACCTGTAGTAGCTCATTCTCAAGAGATTATGATGAAATGAAGATGGTGTTGGCTGCAGAGATGGAATCTGGTATAGGAAGACTTGCCCAAGAAGCAGTTTAAAATAAAGCAACTAAATCCATTGCTGAGTTCAAAGTATACTGCTCATCTTTCATTTCTTTCTGTTTTCATTCCTACATTGATGGAATAACAGATTTCAATATTAATATGGGAAGGCCTTTCCTTTTCTTGGCAGAGAAAGAGACAATAGCTGATAAATAGGAATCAGCACAAATGTTCTTATTTACCTTCATTGGGTTGTGTCTTATGTCCATTTAATATCAATACTGTGGTTAAATCACATTCCAATTTGAGGAGAATTTGCATTGCAATGGCATTGTTAGGGTTTCTGTTTGTTGACCATCAGTAACTGTTGCCTTACGTGTGCTTCCTTTAGAAGTTCTCTCATTCCGATGCCCATAGATTCAGTCTGAAAGCCAGGTGGGACTGCTTCCAAAGCATCTCTGGTGAAAGTCTGCAAGACCCATTTTGTTCTCAAGAACATATGAAAAGTTATTGTACTTAATGCCTGTGAACACATTATGACTGGAAATTAATAAACTATTCTGTCAAATCTAACTCATTTTCTATAAACTAGTATGATTATTGCAGGCTAATAGGAGGAAAAGCCAAAAAGTTTTATTTGGAATATACCTAGGGAGTGTATCATTTTGAGCAAGGTAACACTTTCTAATGTTGGAACAATAACGTTGACCTAACTGTAAATAGTAAATCATAAATCCAGCTGGGATGTAGAGCAAGGTTGGTAAGTACCAGAAGAGTGAGGTTTGGGACAGAACTAACTCCTTAAAGGTTATTTAAGGTCCTTTTGTGAGCCAGTTATATAATGTAGCTGCCTGTGAGAGCCGAGTTGGGGAGACATTTGCAGTCCTTTGCATTCTATGTAAATGTCATCTTTTAATCAGGCCATTGTGAATATGTAGAAACTTTTTTTTTTTTAGTGCTTATTTGATTGACTTCTTGATAATTTGGAACTGCGTTATCAAAGGGGTGAGTCTTTTGACTGCACAATGTTATTTGACTTCAAAAATTTCAAGGAATAGCTGCAGAATTGCTTTCATCTCTGCTTAGTCTGTGTCAGGGAACGTTGTGAAATCATTTGGTTTAGCAACTGGCAGTTTCAAATTTGGTAGTCTTCGAGGAGAATTAATACCAAAATATTTTCTCTCTCTCAGCGGGGGTTCATTTTATGTTGACTTCAGTACCATGAGCCCCAATCATAACATACACATAATAACAAAAGAATTAGTTTATTACTATGATAATACATGTACTGAATATGGATAAGGCATTCCTCTAGTACTAGTTCAAGTAAAATTAAAGGAGCTCAGGTCACTTTCAAAATAAACAGCTTGGTGACAAATGTCTGTCCATTGTTTAAATGTGTTTACTGCACACGTGATGTGTAATCTGTGAATGTTGCCCACTCACTTCCTCCCAGCACATAAGGTCTTCTTCTCTAAAGGGGTTCCTTGCCCCTAAAAGCTGCTGCACAATTTTTAATGGTTTTATTTCATTAAGTGTTCAGAGAACTTGGACCAACAGTCTATGGCAAACGTAGTAAGATTAAAGGCCATGCATTAAGTCTGAATTGCTACTTTGATAGATATAATATTACTGATGAAACAAGTTCTGCTGATATGAATTCCGGTTTTGTGCACTCTTCACACGTTATCTTTAGTGGAGCTTCGCAGGATGCAGTTCACGTTAACTCAAGGGCTACAGCGGTGGCAGACACTAATGATAAAGGCAGGAGCAGAGAGCTCCTGGGACAGATCGGTTCTACCATGACGTGTTGATGTGTAATGTAGAGCTTGCGTGCATGCCACAGGAGTGAAATGATATAATTCCGATGACGTTTATTCATATAAATGAACAGTTGGGCATTAGGTTTCATCTGCTTTTTCCAAATGATGATTTAAATTTCACTTCCTAATAAACAGTACTGCCTCAGTTATGTATCTGTGCTGGAACTGCGGCACTTCGTCAGAAATTCACGTCAGTGAGAAAGCATTGAAATCTGTGCCTTAAAACATTTGCTGCACATACATTGTGAGTAATAATTAGCAGTGTCGCAGCATATAAGGAACTGGGCAGGAGATAATTTTGAATAATCATCCATGTGCTTATCTTCAGGCACACGTGTGGGAAAACGCTCTAGAAAATTTTTCTTCTATTTCTCGCCTGGTTCACAAACCCAGATGTTTCCACAGACACAGGCTGGTCAGTGGACCATAAATATTGAATGGAAGAATTTCTGATAAATCTATGAGATTTCCCATTGGCATAAAGAAGTATGCCCTCTTCCACAGACTCTTCTTAATATGCCTTAAGAACTAGTTTAGTTCATTTCCTGAGAAATTTGAGGGCTAGAAGTTTGATCATCAGTAAGAATTCTTGAGAATTTTGACTTAAAACAGACAGTAAAGATTTATGCATTTGATTTTAAGACTATATCTAAGAATTATTTAGTTATTAAATGTTTCCTCTTTTAAAAATCTAGAATTTGTTATTTTTGGTGGTAGAAGGTGAAATTATATTTTAATTCTCTTACACCCTCCCCCAGACACAGAGGATGTTAATCCAGACTGATGAGTAAATCATTCAATACAGCTGAAATCTATTTGGATTATAAGTAATCTGTGGGCATGTACAACTTTTGTATTAGTGCTAATGCTGTTCAAGATGTAATGCCACAGCTGGACTAAACACAGAATTCATGGTAAATTGAGTAAACAGGACACTTAGAAAAATATGTACCTAGCTTTTGCTTTTTTTTAAAGAAGAATTGTTTAAGGAAAACACTGAAAATAAATTGAGAGGTGGTATTTTTTTATGTGGACAAATCAGAGGATTATCAAAGAGCAGGAATACAGAAAGGTCTTTGTAGGGAATTCAGCATATAAGACGTTGTTCTAAGTGATGATTACAAGACAACTACCTGTTGTCTTCTTTTTTGTCCTGTGTTATATTATTATAATATAATAATAAGCCTGTCTTGTATAAAATGCTTTATAAGTGTAGTGGTAGGGTAACCCTCAGTGAAATGAATAATGGTTCTTATTTAACCTCAGACAATGGCTTGAGCTACAAAGATTGAGACAAGCATTAACTTTTTGCATGCTTGTCACAAATGTTTATAGACGTTGAATATTGATTTTGATGGTTTTGCTTGGATTTGCTTTTGCATTATCTCTGCCTTGAACTATTTTGCTGTTAGAGGTCCCTGTTCTCTCTCATGTGATGTCCTGAGAGTCAAAACATTAATTTTTGATATTAATATAGCAAAGGAAGTGCTGACCAGAGCAAATGTGGGGCCAAGTCATGGCATAGCTTAAATATTCCTGTGTATTTTTTTTAAAAAAAAGATCCAGATGTTCCTAGAAACTGCTGTGCCTTAACCGTTATATATTGATGTCAGTAATGTTTCTAAATAAAAAAATGCACTTAGATGTGATAGCATAGAAGTATTTTGGCCTAGTACCTGGTAGTGGTCTGCCTTCAGTCTCAGACTCCAGCTTTTGCAGAGAAAAAAGTGGATGATCTCTGGGGAGACATCAGTCTATGGGTTTTTATTACTTCTTCACTTGGGACCAATGAGACTCTGAAAAGTGTATGACAATGCTTTTAAGTATCCATAAAAAACAATTAGAAGTATAACTGTGCCTGGCATATGAGGCATATGGCATATTTTAAAATATGGCATATTTTAAAAAAGAAAGTGATGCATGTTCTGATTTTAAAATGGTATAGTCTGTGCTCTCCCTGCCTGCAACATGGAAGAAATGTGTATTTTTTTCCAGTGTTTGCAGACTTAAGTACTTTGTTGTTCTTGTTCCAGTTATCATCATAAAACCATTCACTTCACAGTTGTATGCCTTGTGTGGCCAAAAGAGGAATGAGATCCCATTAGCCAAATCTTCTTGTTTGTGGATACTTTCTCTAGATTGGGCAGAGACTCATCAGACATTTAGAATGAGAAAGAGAGGCAAAGAAACAAATATAATTTAAAAGAACAAAAAAACTCTTACAGAGCTAAAAGAAGGCTCTGCACACATAGTAATCTGACCATATCCTGGAGTTACAGCTCTGAGAGAGTCATTTAAGTCTATAAGATCACTTAAGTCCTGAAACTGGTTTTCAGTTCTTAACAGAAACAGAAAAGAACTGGCACAGCTGTAGAGGATATAACACAATTTTTTATCAAAACCACTTGTTGGATATAGCGATGGGCTGTTGTTTCCTCTGGCTTCTACATTACCAGATTAAAAGAGTCTATGTTGCTTTTTGCCACTGTAGGAATGGTTTTACTGTTGTTTGGAAAGCCCCTAAGGAAGGTGGAATTCCTTAGGAAAGGTGGAGTAATAAGGGCAACTGTTCAGATGCCCTTGGACTTCAGACTCAGATAAAATTCTGCATGCTGTTTTGAATAATAAGATACGTATTCAAATAAATGAATTAATTGCTTATGTCTGCTTCTAGGTACCTAATTTCAGATCCATTTTTAACTTGTATTACTTTTAAAATGGCGGTTATTTTGATTGTTCTGATTTTGTTTATGAAGGAAGACAGCTTGGATGCAGAAGACAGTTTGTGATGTGTTCTCGTCAGTATTACCTCTTACTGAAGATTAGGATGAAAATCTCAGGATTTGAGTCCTATAAATCTGGGGTAAACACTATGTGATCAAAATCCGTGCCTTCAGTTTAATTCTTTCCTGTAGGTTCTTTTGTGATTTGCTTATAATAATTACAGGAAAAAAATTAATTCTGTTCAGGATTTTTATCTGTCTTTGGCTCTTTTGTTAAACACTGCTCAAATGCTATGCAGAAAGAAAGGAAATTTTTGTTAACATGAAATGCTAAAATATATTTAATCGTAACATGGCAATATGTGTGATTCTGCTGCGTAAAAGAGTAGAAAGATGGTGAGGCAGAGAATGAACGGAACAAAAAAAAAGTGAAGATGGAGGGTTATGATCTGGATTTATTAGAAGCAGATTGTTATTAGCTTCTCATCAGGCCTGTGATTAGATCTGCATATATTAAATAATGAAAACATATCATACTAGGTGGCAAGTTTGAAAACAACAGATCTGGATAGCTTATGACTGAAAAATAATTTTAGGACTTATTTTCTTGACCTGTTTGAGTTCTCTCCAGCCACTATTCTAAGTGCTGCTAGGATAGATGATAGGACAGATTTCTGTAATACAAATATTTGATTCCCACCATAATAGAAACATCTGGTACCCTTGAACTTATTATGTCAGTTTTCTGCTACAACCTTAAGAACTGAGTCCTTTTGAGTCTAAAGTAGAAATGTTACAGCACTTTGGTGACAAAGGGGCTTTATGCTGTATCCTTGACCCAAAATTCATTCTGTGTCTCTTGTGCTGTGTGATCTTGGTAACAAAGGTTTCTGAACCTTAGTGTGCTTACTTGCTAGAATAAAACTCTTAAAACTCTTTTTTTAATACAGTATAGTTGAATGTGTTTAAAACTCTTTTTTAATACAGTATTGTCCAATGTGTTTACCCCCTTATTTTTATTCCCTAAAAATAGCAGGCTGCCATTTATCAGACAATAGCAATAGTGGATGAGGCAATCGAATAACAGTGTGACTACAAAATAACATCATGTCCCTGACCTGGAGATGGCCTCTGTGCAAAGTTTCAGCTTTGGAATGATCTCATCTGAAGTATGTTAATGCTGCAAAAGCAGCATTAACAGCATCGTATAAGCCCATTTATAGAGGATTATGCTACTGTCCCTTCATTTAGCCCCTCATTTATCACACAGTTTGGAAACCTTCAGGAAGCAAGTTCTTAAAACTGAGGTATTATGAGTGTGCTTTAAAAAGATATTTCTAATTCTTTGTGTACTATTAGTGCAGAGAACGGACTTTTCTACTGTAATACTGCAAAAACATTGTAATTACAAAAATGAAAAAATATTCCCTAGTAGATAATTACTTCTAGACCTAATCAGAAGTTCAACTGTCTTGGACAACTGAAAGCTCATTATTCTGTCTTTACTGTTTATGGTAACTTTTTAGCATAATGGGCCACATCAGTTACGTTTGTATAAATTTGCTCTTTTGCATAGATTTGTGAGTATTGGGTATTCTTTTTGGCTTCAGTGGATTTAATTTCATTTTACATCAATACCAGTGATTAGCATTTGGCCTGTTCAGGAAGGAGCCAAAAGCAGTATCTCTATTTCTGACAGCCAGCACATCACCGATAGCAGGCTCTGTATTGTTCTGTCTAAACAGATATTCAGTCTCTCCTATATCAAGTTAGTGTAATGCAATCAAAAGCACTATTTTTCATCAACTTTTTTTACCTCCTTTGCTTATTTTTGCACACTTATAAAGTAACAAGCACCTATTAAAGAAAAAAAGAAAACTGCATACTTATTAATTCAGTTTACATGTGCTTTTAAAAAGTATCCTTTAACCTCATATAATAACAAGGTTTATAAAGTACGCTACATTTTGCAGCTTTGGTATTCAGGTTCCTCAGTAGAGAAGTAAGGTCTCTCTTTTTCTGTAATTCAACAGTATTTCATAAATCAGTTATTTACTCTCAGTTTGGGGCTGTCTCTAAGTCTGTAGTATAGATAACAAGGTGGTGAGTCCATGCTTTCTATAGCAACTGTTTAAACTAGCGTAGTTTGGCTGTCAGGGTAGTGATTTTGCTTAAAAACCCTGTTAAAAGAAGCTGGTAGTGGTGAATGCCTCTAGAGAAACATTCTTGATTCTCAAAGCATCTTAATTAAGATTTTATATACAAAATATTGTTAAATCATCAATTACGCTTGCTGTGAAGCTTCTTTAGCAGTTACTTTCTTGGGATATAAATGATACTGCTTGTGTTTCAAAACTGGCTTCTGGTACACAGAAAATCCCTTGGATGTATTGTGGCACTAATTAGTGGATTCTGCCTCTTCAGCCGGGATGTCAAATGCAGTGCCAGTCTGTCCTACGTGGTTAAATCTAAACTGAATCTTCCCTGTAGTTCAGGGCATAGTGACCTAACGCTGTGGAGGTTAACTGGCCTGACAGTAGCCTGACAGCTATTGTCAGAAACATTTCTCCTCAGAAGTTCTATTAAAAAAAATAATCTGCATTAATCTTGTTGCCCAGTGCTGTACGCTGCTTGTGTCCCCTTGCACAGGAACACGTTCGTGTAGCATGGACTGTTCTTGAACATCAAAATAAGTCTTGATCACGTGAAAGAGCAGGGATGAGTTAACCACTTCCTGAAGCGCTTGCAAACAGCCTCAATAAACATGCCTATTATCAGGGAATGAACAAACTGGAATCTGAGGGAAAGGGGTGCAGCAGCTTGCTCCTGTTTTGCATTTGTACTGTGCAGTAGATGGGGATGTGGCGGAGAAACCTGGGGAGGGGAATTACAGGTATTTGTGGTGCCCCAGCAGGGGTGAGGCGGGTGAGAGGCCTGGGTGTAGAGAATAAGCCATGGAGTTTCAAATATATGTATCTATATCTGTCTGCTTTTTACTCACTGAGGAGAGCAACTGAGTCACCAGAGAACTCAGGATGTTGATGGTGTAGTCCAGCAGTAATTCACTGTATCGTCTCCCGGTGGCTTTAGGAAGAAAGTAGAGTGGCCTTGAACAGCTTCTCTAGTGACAATGCTCTGACTGTCTGAAATTGGTCTACCAGGCAGCCCTCTGAATTTTGTGTTCCCTGAAACATGCTGCTGTTCCATTTCACTCTAAAACAACCCTTGTAAATAAGGGAGTCTTGATTCAAACTTGACTCTTTCCCATTAAGCTTCAAACGCTTCATGTTAATGAAACCCCAGTGAAAAGATGTGAAAGATGACATTGTCAACTCAGATTAAAAATTGGTTGAATAAATATGTAGGCATATGCTTAAACTGGCAAGGATTGGAAAGTTTTTTCAGCCAAGATAGCGTGAGCATAATTGAGGAAAAAAGAAGCTGTCGCAGATGGTGATAGCCGTGAGAGGCCCACTGACAACCCAAAGTTTTCTACAGGGGAGCTCCCGAGGTAGGAGCTTAGTGCCAGAGCAACTGCCAAACCTCCAGCTCTAAGAAACACATTTACTAACAACTCAAACTTGCATATTTGTGGAGAGACAGCATTGGAGAATGTTGGAGAAATTCACGAGTAGAAAAGTGAACTGAGAAACCTGTGTCTTGGTCCCAAGGGATCGGTGCCAGAGAGCATCTGGCAGAGAGGAGGGAATGAGGATTTCCAGGAGTGCAGCAGCGTGTGGTATTGGTGTGGTGTAGCTACTGCATGGTCAGGGTAAGGAGGAATTACCTATCATTGTGTAAAATGCCTGGTAGAATTGGAAAATACCGGTGTTTTCCTGTAAGGTCGGGTGTTACCTGGGCCAGGTATGACATGCCTTGTTTGGAGCCCTGCCGAGCTGGGGTTGATCTATAAAGGCTGAGCGAAGAGTGTACACAGCATGGCCAGGGTTTCCTTTTCCCCCTCCTGTTCACACCGTATCATAAAGTGCCCTTGGAGTCATTAGCAGCCAATAAAAAATTCAAGGAGCCGATTCATGGTCAGTGAAGTGGAAAGGATAGCTTGGAGCTATTTTAACACACTCCTTTCTGAATCCTGCTGTCTTCTCATCAACTGCACTGGAGTTTTTCACACGTTGGGTCTAACAGAAGTTGTTTCTCTGGTCAGTAACAGTGTCAATGATTGAAGACAGTTTGGCTAAGGTAGACCAAGAATTTGTTCTTATTTCCTAGTACATAAAAGATGTTCTCCTTTCAAATGTTACTGTGCTATCCTGAAAGTGCTGAAAAGAACCCCTATTTCTTTCATGCCCCTGTGCGTGTAGAGGAGTAACTCCTTGTATGCCTGCTGAGGCTGTTGCTATTTTCTCCAAAGGTGTGGGGGGTTTTTTTGTGTTGGCATTTATGTCAAATGCTGACCTTTTATTTCTTTATTGCCAGTGACAATATAGTTCAAATTCTACTCTTCTGTAGTGAGAACTCAACGGTATTATTAACTGTATTATTTCTGCATATGGGCTTTTTTATTCATATTTGCACTCTAAGCTTCCTGACAGTACCAGAGGCTGTAAGAGTTTTTAGAAACTCCTTTCAAGGTCTGCTCGCAAATGTTAATAACATTCATGTTCGTGTCTGTACTTACAGATAGCTGGAAATCAATGGTTAAAAAAATGAGACTTTGTCTTCTGTGCAAAGTGAGCTTTTTGAGAGTAAATGTAGACGACACATGCAGTGAATACAAGCAAGTGCTTGTATTTCGTGCTTAATTTTGAAATTTCAATCTGAAGTTTCCTTGTTTATTTGTGAATCAAAAGCTACATGCACACTTTTCTGTGCACAAGAGAAAGATCAAGAACAAAATACAGCTGCCTAATTTAGAACTCCTATTACCGAGTGTGACTTGTTTATGATGATTTCAAGTTAGCTATTTAAGTCTAATGAGAAGTATTGCAGATATCACCAGATTGGCAAATTACAGATGACTTTCAATGGTGACAGATATTGAAGGAGCTAAGAAAAGGAGGATTTTCTTTGCAAGGTTTTGCAGTAAGGTTTTTTGTACCACTAAGTAGCTTTAAATTTCTGTGCTGTGTGACACCATGTGATGGTAATCCCTAGTAATTCATAGCTTTTAAGGTTATAATATACCATGTGCTCATCTTAGTTGACCTCATATAACCAATATAAAAAACATTTCCTTGTTTTATACATCACTTGTATGTCACAGGGAACATCCTTAAATACCACAGAATTATAGAATGGTTTGGGTTAGAAGAAACATTAAAGACAACAGAGTCCCACCCCCTGCCCTGGGCAGGGACACCTCCCACCAGGCCAGGTTGCTCCAAGCCCTGTCCAACTTGAANGCTTTCTGGGCTGAGAGTGTACATTGCCAGGTCATATTGAGCATATATATATATAAAATTAAAAATATTTTAATTCAGAGATTTTTATTATAAAAATGTCAGATGATGGAATTTGTAATATTCTGCTCTTGAGCCTCTCTAGTGCTGCTCTTGAGTAAGAGCAACATGTTTGTTGACTACCTGACCTCCTGACTCGGAGAAAAAGCAAGCTCAGATTGAGACTGTCTTGTTCCCTCCTCCTGCCTCATGAGATGCATCCACAAAAACCATTCTGCTGTTCCTGTCATCATGTCCGTGCCTCGCTTCTCCAGCGGGAGTAGATAGTGCAGAATACTCCCACAGGCAGTGACTTCAGCCGCCTGTTCAAGTGGCATTACGTGATCTGAGGGAAATGTTTTCTTTTGGAAAGCTGCTACCTTTCTTCTCCTGGGTCCATGCCTCAGGTCAGGTGTGATGTTTTGCGGAGAGGGTTTTGTTACTTTTCAGCTCTGTTCTGCACCTCCCTTCAGTGGCCTTAGGATTGCCTGTTGGCCTTCCTTTTTTTTTTTTTTTGCTGCTACTTTCCTACTCTTTATACAGAGTGCCTGCTATCACAGTACTGTTCTACTGTAGGTAATCACTGAATTTCAGATAATCATTTGCTATCTGTTTCAAGTTATGATTTCTATAAAGCCTCTTAGGAAATGATATATAAAATAGTAATGAAGGCTAGTTTTTGACCCTTAATTTTACTTTACAGTGAATATATCAACACTTGAAATTCATCTTCTGAGAATTATGTGTTCAGTGAGTCAGAAATGCTGTTACAGAACTAAAATTAGGTCTTTCTGTTTCACTTTTTGACTAACAGGAGGTTTGTCCTGATGTGTATGGCCCCCTATTCTGTTTGTTATACTGAATATTGTACCTATAAAAAGTAGGTAGAGTTCATAGAGCAGGATGTAAAATATTCTCTAATGAAACTGCCGAGTTAGAATTACACTGTGGCCTGATAAAGCACAGCTGTGGCGTCTCAGGAATGCGTGTTATATTGCAGTAGCTATTGTACAATGTTGACATTTCTCCTAACTTGTTTTATATATTGATTTAAAATAATTATTTAGAAAAAGAGATGTGAAGGGTGTGGAATACTGAGCATCTTGCAAGATGATCTGAATAAAGTGATGTCCAAGCATAGATTTAGCAGGAGAGCTGCTGCTCAGGTGGCCCCAGCAGCAGTGTATGTGCTATGGGAATACCCTTGTAAATGTTCTGTTCGTATCCAGATTGGATCTGCCTCTTCTGGTATGTGAGTAGTTGTCTGGTTCATTGGCTGGTTGGAAAAATCACAATAAAAACATATTCTTCTTTGACCCAGAACTAAAGTGACAGTCACTGCAGTGCACAATTATGAAAATATTTAACTTAGACAAATGGGATGTTTTATTAAATCCAAGTCTTCTAGTTATTGAGGTGACAGGAAAAAATATAGGTCAGAAGGAAATTAGTATCTTAACATCTGGGACTGATATCTCCAAATATTTTTCACGGAAAACTGACACCAAAAGCTAGGGATGCTAATAAAGCTGTGGGTGACACAAGACTTGAAGGCATCGTTATACAGAGAGGGTTAGCAGAATAGTAGAATTAGGATGAAATGTCCTTTTAATAACTGCTGTCATCTGGGAGTTTATAATTTGGAAATAACCAATAAGCAAAACCACTGCATTAGATATCTTTTTTTTCTTTGTTGGTCTTGCGATTTCCATGGAAGAATTCCAAACGAAAAAAAGATTCCTATCTCCTTTCTCAATTGTTCATTTTGCAAGAACTATGTAATGTTCACAGCAAGTGGAATAAAACTAGCAGGACTAGAGGGATGTAAAGGAATTTCTGATTTTCATGGCAAGGCTCAGCACTCGACAGGAAATATGTGCAATGCGGTTGTCATCTCTCTACTAGAACAGAACAACTTCTAAGAGTTTGATGTTTTTCTCCCTCGGGTCCTGGTGGGTGGGTGGACGTGATGAAACGCTTCTATAAAGGAGTGCACTTGCTTCTTAAAAATTGTTCAGAATTGTGCGCCGAGGCTAGAGGCCAAATAGCATCATACTGGCTAAGAGGATACTAGTGTGAAAAACAAATTTAAAGAAATAAGGGAATGTGTCACAAAGGGTAATGAATAAACACAGCTGTCCCTTACCACTTTAAATAGAAAATATTTTTCCATTGTGCAGTTCTTTAAACTAGGTTTGGTTATTAATGTGAAATCAGAGATGAGACTGTAGTTAAACTATTTGCAGTAATTATATATGAAAGAAGTAAAAGGCTAGAAACATAAAACTACTGAAATAAGAGTAAAGAGCACTAGAAATCATCCAGTAGCTTTGTCCCATCTAGGTTCCTGGGAATTTATGCTGTAAAATAAGCTATTGAAAAAAATACGGGTTTTGCTCAGAGAAATCCAGAACAGTTATTAGCTTTTGTACTGTGAAACTAGCAATTATCAAAATGGCTAGAAGCCAGTTTAAAATATTACAAATACTCCTCTTGTAAGGTTTTATTCTGCTCCCTGTCCATGTTGGTATTGCTGTATTACGAGCCCATGAGAATATGAATGTCTTGTGGTCTCTAAGTATTTCCTAAAGCAAACTGTTGGTAGCTCACAGCAGAAAGAGGTGGTTTTGCATATCCCTTACACTTTTATTAGGGTCTGAGTAATGCGATTATAAACCCAGGAACTATAGCCTGGATTCTACTTGAAGCTACATGTGACACTTGTATTAAGGTAAAAACTTGTTGAAGATCTAAACATAACAATCTATTTTAGCACGTATAAAGACTAAATCTCACACATTTGAATACTAAATACAATGGCCTGGCGTGTGACACAGGCTAGCATTTGTTATCTGCTCTTAGAGCATTAACCTGGTGGAATTTAGTGGTTATGAGCCTGACCCTGTAAGATGTTAAATGCTCACAATCCCATTGCCTTCTCCAGCTATAAGGGGTACTTGCCAAATCCTGTAAGCAGGAACTACATTTAGCAAAATAGGTCCTCCTTCTCTTATTGTAATCAGTTGAGTTCCTGAATTAGTAGAAGCATTTAGAATCCTTTAAAAATAAACACTGAAAATCAGCCTGAAGTTTATATTCAGTCAGCACAAAACCATGCTTGATTTGAAATTTCTAACTTTAGACGAAGCTTGGTTCCAATCAGCAAATGACACTCACAATCGTATTGTATGAACAGTAGGGAATTATGGTCACGAATCTTTTTGAGTATTTAGAAATGGGAGAGCCTGGAGGTAGCCCCAGTCAGTGTGCACAGCTGTGGGCAAGACACAGAACTCCTCCATGGTACTTACTCCTTATCAGTTATTCTTTGCACAGATTTAAAAAAATAAAAAGTTGTTGTTGACAAAACTCCCAATCCTATTATCAGTTTCACTACATCTTCCTGTTCCAAATACCATCAAGGATTAAGTATGCTTATAGAGGGATACTGGTTTCAGGAGAATAGAGACAGCTGTGGAGCTGAAAAGTGCTGAGGTCAGACAGAAGAGGAGAGAACCCAGATAATGAAAAATGTCAGGAGTAAAGGGAAGGGAAAGACTGATGAGATCATCAGCCATGAGATAATGATACTGCAGCCCTTAGGAAGTATGCCGTGGGATGAGCTCAGCCAAGGGTTTATAAGAGGCAAAGGTGTTAGACAGAATGAAGTGAGATTATAAGCATATACCATACAGTGAAAGTCTCTCTGCTTATACACTCACGTATCTGTAGCGCTGATTTTTTTTTATTTAGAGCATGTTTGTGATTAAAAGCTCAGAGGGAAAGAACCACTTTTCCCATGGACTTTGACAGCCTGATCTGAATCTGCCGCGGAACTTGTAGCACAGAGAGCTTGAAATGCATGGGGCAATCCAGCTACAGCAAGTGAAGCTCAGGAACTGTATCTGCGTTATCTTCCACTCAAGTTAGGAGTCTCATGGCAGTTGCGAAATTCGAGTTGCTCTGACTGTACCATCTTGCACTTGCAACTTGTCATATGTACTTATTTTGAGGGAGGTAAACCAGAGCTAGCTGGCTTTGGAGTTCTTCCACATGTAGCTGGCATCGCTCCTCTGTTTTCCTGGTATGATTTGTTTTGTAATAAGGCTTTTTAATAAGTAAGAATTCCATTAAAATAGGCAGGTAATTGACATATGCTTGTGCAATTTACATTTTATCTCCAAGACTGTCATCTTTTCTAGTCTGTCTTATATTTTTTTCTAATTGTGTTGTTGGCTCTTCAGAGAGGTAGATGTCCTATGTTTGACAGACTTGTACGCATATGCTATGCAACTGTATGAAGTCGTGCTACATAGGGACCAAGTTCCCTAGACCGCTTCACAAGGGAGGAAGGGTGGCGTCTGTCCAGGACCATCCAAGAACTGTAGAGGTTAAAGCATCTTTGCAAGTTCATTCATTATTTATCATCAGAATATTTTCAATAGAAGCTTTTCTGTGACTTGCTAAAGCTCAAAACCACCTTGTGTCCAGTCTTTTAAAGTTTCTGGACTACAAATGAACTTGAAATTCCTACTGAGATATAAAGTTCAAATTTGTGGTAAACAGTGAAAATTGATTCTCTTAAACTCCAGAAATATATTCTACAAATATGGCCTGCAGTAATCCCACAGCCCTGCATCTCCGTGCACTGCATATGGTTAGAAAATATTGTCTCCAGCTGCTGCTTGCAAAAGGCATTGTATTCTGAGGCATACCACATTTCTGCAGGGATACATTAGCTGAATTTATATGTATCCCCTTAAAAGTCACAATCTAGAGAATTAAGCTTTTAAACATGTGTGATTTACCTTGTATAATGAATTTCTTTTACTGCTTAAGTTGGTGAAAAGACTCAGTGAAGTGAGACATTTAATTTTTCTAGTGTGAAATCTTTTTAAAAGACCAGTTAGGAAAAAGATTCATCAGCTGCAGAAACAAGAATATGGGGGTTTTAAAGCTTCTAACTATTGGATGATTGTATTTCAACAGCATGCACTTATTTGCAATTAATCTCATTAAATGTAATCATCCCTTAAAGGTACACAAGGGTGTAAATAGGTATGAAGATTTCAAGTGGAAAATCACATTATTTGCAAAATTTTGTGGGATTCGTGCCTGTGATATTGTACCCATTGTGTATGTAAAATGTCAAATAGTCGTAAGTTGCACAGAGTGTGCAACCTTTCTTTTTGAGACTAAAGGCCTATCATATGGTCAAACATAAAGTAAAACTTTCAGTAAAATTCCAGTAAAAAGTGGAATTAAATTATTAAGCTCTAGAATGCTAAGTCAGCCTTATAAGTAGCCTGTGAGTTTTACTCTATACAATTCCCTTCTTACAGTAGATTTGCCGTGTGCTGTTTGCCTTCTGGCAGTGGTAAGAGTACTGGACTGGGAGCAGTTGTTTCTGATGGTATCCAGCAGCTGAAAAAAAACCCGGAGGAGAATGCCAAAATCAGGAAGTTTTAAAATCTATTCTAGGAACTTTTTTCCCCCAGAAAACAATTTATTGACAAATATTAAAGTTAATTTTGGAAAAAAAAAATGTAAAGAGTTTAATTTTATCTCTCCTATCTATGTCTATGCACCTTCTGAAACTTAATTGGGTGCCTTGGCACATCATATTGTGTGGCTCTTTGCCCTTACCCATGTTATAAATTCAGTGTGCTCTTTTGAAAAGACTCAGGTGTGAAGGGGTGTTTCCTGGGAATCTGCTGCACCTAGGTGGCCAGGTGTCTCGTTCCTCCTAATTCTGTCTTGGTAATTTTTAATATGCCCTTCTTTGAGCTAGTAGCTTCCATGTGTCTGATAGATCTTTGCCAGGAAAATGTAGTTGTATTTTTGTTGCAGTGTCTCTTAAACCAGTTTGAAGTACGTATGATCCTGTTTTCTCCTTTTGGCAAATGTAGGTGGACTTCTATATTTGTACAGAAGCAGGACTGGGGCCTAGCTGTTGATAGAAAGGTTGAAGTCAGAATTGCTCGAAGCTGTGTGTGGTCCCCGTGTTCGTGAGTCACACTGAGAAGTTCTGTGCTGCCACCAGGCAATCTCAGCCCTCTGTTCCCAGCTCACCGGGATGGATTCCGGGCACAGCTGTAGCCTTGTCTCCTGTACAGCCTTCCGGAGGAGCCAAGTGAGGAGCGCTCCAGGTACTGATGCAAGCAAGAGGCGCTCAGATAATCTCTTTCTTTTTACTGTCCTCCTATCTAAGCCCACTTTATGTAACTATTACCTCCCTGCTAATACTGTGATGCAGGCTTTGTGTTCAATGGAGGAAGTAAAGGGCCCCACAGCATGGTGCTGGAACTGAGTCATTGCAAGTGCTACTTATAAGACACTAGTGGCTTCTCTAACTTCCTCAAGAGCTTTCTTCAAAGGAGATATTAAATCTCCTTTACCATAGAGAGAGCTTTGGTCCCTGGGTGCATCTAAAGAGTTTCATCTTTTTCGAAATGATGTACTTGGCATGTATCCACAGAAAACACCACTGAAGAGGTGCCCAGACAGCTCTGTCAGAGTGCAGCTTCCACAGCGTTCCCTCAAATTGTTTGTACCCAATTTTATGAACATTGCTGATGGCATTAATAGCTAAGGTTCGTAGGCAAAAATGACAAAAACTATTTGCAGACTATAGCACTCAAGTGCTATAATCTGATTCTAATCTCTATTTTGAATCTGGTTTGATTTATTTGCATTAGAAGAAATGGATGATCTGGGCTGTACCTGGCATTTGATCTTCATATTACGCTTATTGGGTTCATAGCATTTAATTAAAAATGTGGTAGGGTATATTCTTAGCTATACTAAAATTATTTCAGTAAATGATCACTTTGTATTTTCACTTTGCTGTATTGCTGTCATTATAAAAAATACTATTTTAAAATTATTTTAGAGTACTAATACAATCTACAGGCAGCATCAGAAAGCCCATTGATCCTCTGTCAGTAGGTCCCACAATACTGGCTGATTATAATTTTCTTTTTATGTGAGAGAATGTACTTCGGTGGAAGCACTCAAGTTAGTTCTTGAAGTCTGGAGTTTTAATTAACGTCTTTTGCATTTGGCTCCTGTGGTCTGTGTGTGGAAGAGTGGGATGACACAGCTTCTTGGTTGCTTTAGCTGTGCTACGGTGTCACCGAGTGAAGCTTCCTCTTTGCCTTTTACAAGAAGGAAGACAAAGTAAAATTCTCGTTCTTTTGTACTAAGTGTTCATTCCTTCTGTCTGTGGAATATGTGGGACTTGGACCTCGTGTGAGGCAGGAAATCATTCTTATTTGGGAAAACTGCTGTTAATGTTTATGACAGGGGCCTGGATATGTTTCCCAGTTAAAGCCTATGATTAAGTCAGCCACCGAGTCTCAAAAGAACAAAGGTTGTCAATTCTGTTTGCATTGTTTATACATTCAATGAATTTCTATGTCCTTTGAAGGATATTACAGTATGGAACTCTGAATAAGATTATCTTCTGCAGATTTATAGATTTCTTTTTGTATTATATAAATAGCCCTACTTTGGTGGGACACAAAATAAATTATTTTACGATTCTACTATCTTATCCTGAACTTAATATTCATTTCCTATTAAGTAAAAAAAAATAATTTTAAAAGCAGACCCCCAAGGTGAGGGAGCACAGAGCACGTGGTGCGTTTTTGCCTGTGAATCACTCAGTACCGAGGTGAGAACCGAGGGACAGTGTTTATGAAGTTTTCCAAGGTTTTTCTTATGTAGATGCCACCTGGCAAATGACTTTCTTACAAATGGTGGGAGTATTTAATCTACAGTATGTCATATAAAGCATGTACTGTGTGACAATCCTGAAAACGTGAACTGCAACAAATTGGGTCCTGACTTGGGGAAAAGCAGCTGAAGGAATGTGAATGAGCTGGAAATATGAAAACACTCAAATTGATAGAGTGAATAATTAGGTATCTGAAAGGGAAGGGTATGAAATCCCAATTCTTACTGAACTTGATTGTAAAAACCGAGTCCGTTGAGCACAGGGAGGTGCAAGCCCTGGCAGACTCTCACGCTCATCCTCTTGCCCCTGGTCAGGGGCCTTTTGGTCCCGAGCAGGAAGGTGGGTTCCTCGGTAAGAGGCAGCGGCCTCAGAGGATGCTCTCTCTAATTGCGGATGGGAACTTGGCTGTTTGAGCTGCTCCTCTTTCTGTGTCTGTCACTTTGATTAATTTTTCCAAGGATGTTCTCCAGAGTCGAGGCTGATGATCCAACATTAGCTGGAGTTAAAGAAAGGTCTTTGACACGTTTCAAGAGGGATACGTATGAGCAATCCTCTTCTGCAGAGAAGACTGTGGCTTGTTAGGGCACTTCCAGCGGAAGGAAATGTTACATTCTTTGTTTGCTATGCAATGCAATATTTTTTTAAAAATTATGAACTATTTATTTCAGTACTAAAAGAAAATTACTATTTAATAACTGGGTTCCACCAATATTCCCATTGAAAGAGAGTATATCACCTTCTATTCTCTAAAGGGTAAAAAAATGTTATAATAATGAAGAATGTGTTTAATAGACTCAAGGGACCTTTTTGCTGGAAAGGTACTGACCGGTGAAAACGGGAGTTCTGAATGTGTACCTTTGTTTTGAAAAGAGAAATTCTTACATGATTTGTGATGGAGTTGATGGATAATATGGCACTAAAGACTAAAGCATGAAATCTGGCTGTGGAAATAAGGCAGTTTCTGAAGAAATGCATATTGCTACTATGTTATGTCAGGAGACTATAAACAAGAAATAATTGTAAATTGTAATCCGATAATTTAACTTTACTGGCTTTTCAAAAGCTGTATCAAAGCTTCAGTTGTTATCCACCTTAAAAAAACCCAACACTTAAAAGCGCAGGTAAATTCTGAATTCTTCCTGTAAAAGGACTGAACCCTACAGACTTACTAAATATGTTCAGGAGGATGATCCTACTGAAGATTGTCTCCTAGGAGATAATGATCCCCTTCATTTTCATACTTCTAGAAAATTCTTGGTACTTTACAGAGTCATTGAACTAAGAAATAAATTTCTGTTACTGTATGAGAACAAAAATGGCTCCAGACTCACGGTTTTCAAGCAGATCTTTGAGTACTGATGTCTACACCAACTTGATTTTTCACATGTAAAATTCCAACAAGAAAAAAAGCCACATGCTTCCACTTTATTTTCATCTCTTCCTGTCTTGTAGTTGATTTAAACTGTAAATTCTTTGTGTTGGTGGACATCATTTGGTGTAAGTCACCACACAAATACTCTGACAGATTCACGCTCACTGAATTTTCTTGCTATTATATGAAATATAATATGAAATCAGTTCCTGTGTACTCGAAGCAGACGGACTCTCTCTCTTCTCCTGAACATCGTGTTCTTTCCAATCATATTAACTGTGATTTAGGCACTGGCCCCTACTTGCATCCTTCCTTGAAATCCATAAAGAAATATAATCTAAAACTAACCAGTACTCAGTGTTAGGCTGCAAATTTTGGATAATCTTTTTAATTAGTAGTGTCTCTCACATAAACATTGAGCTGAAAGAAATCTTCAACAGAAAGCAAGCATGCCTAAAAGGTTAACAACTTGGAGTGTAAACCTTTTTCTCCAGTAAGTATTTGATGTAAATAGTGAATCATGTACTACTTTGCAAATGGCACTAGAGAGGGATTCAGTAGCCGGTCCTTTCTCCTTGTTGAGAAGCCAAAATGTGAAGAGTCTTTGATTCTCAGTTACAGACTGCTTATTCAGAATTATTGAATGGTTTCTCATGTAAATGTATTTCGCTCTACTGAAGGATTACAAGTGTGTTTTCAGTTCCCAGCTTCTGTGTGATTTCCTACTTTGCGGATGTGGTATTGGCTCTCTGTGTTTCTTGGTTGGAAGAATGTAACTCTAGCAAAGACTTGAGAAAAATAATCAGAGCTAAAAACATTTTTTACAAGCTGATAGAGGAAGACTGGCTGAGTAAGGGATCTTTACATATTCTATTCTGGGTTTGTTCATCTGAACCTTGCCAGAGGCATTGTTACAAGGAGAAAATATCCTGTATAATATTTGATGTGATGAAACTTAAAGCATATGTATGCGTATGCAGTGCTGTGTCAGGACTTAAGCCTCGAGCATTGTGGACTTTTCTTCTAGCCCTTCTGTTAAATCCATTAAGCATTAGCCTCAGCAGAGCTGTGTTAATCATCACCAAATTTTGTAGGCTAAAGGTGATAATATATGATGGAGGGAAGAGTTTGCCAAGCAAATACATTTAAATTCATGGATATAACTCGCGTATTGTGTCAGAGATATTGCCACTGTTCTGGTGCTATCTATGCCCGGAAACTTTGGATACGGATTTTACCTTATTTTGTCTTGCGACAAAATACAGGCAATGGGAAAAATTCAGTTAGTAGGGTAAGATATGGTTGATGATTATGTGAAGGGTTGAGGGAAAGAGATGTGCTAACATGTACTTGATGAAATCTATAGTTTACTGCCAGAAACTAATTCTTATCAGTTTTGTATACTATTATTCTCTCCTTCAGTTTATCTCCTTAGGAACTTTTTGGAACAATTTGCTTACTAATTTGCTTAATGCTAATTTCTACTGAGCTTTCAATTTTTTTCTTTGCTAAATTGGTGCTGAGGATAGCTGTATTTAAAAGGTAAGTAGGTCCCAGACTTGGTACAACTGTTTGCATATGAACACATGGACACTCTTAATTTTAAAAAGACCATGCCTTTTTTCCATCTTTTTCCAAAGGATCTCTTTTTCACCTGCTTATTACATTCTTGAGTAATTGTCATTGTCCAAGCTGTAGTAGACTGAAATTTTGGCAGAGTTGTATATTTTGGGCATATGATCAGCTATTTTCTTGAAGACTTTAAGGATTATTACTGTGCCTATAGCCAGGTTGCGCAGGATTCTTCTAAAAACACTTGTATTGGAAATCAGATGTAGACACTTCTTCAAGATACTTATAAGCAACTAAAAACTGCTGTTTAATTTGACTTCTTTATACATTTTGTCCTAGAAAAATTGCTGAACTTTACTCTTAGAAAGCTGTTGTGAAGGAATTGCTGTATTCATTACTGAAATGCAGCAGACTCTGGAATGCAATTTGGGTTATGAATTATAATACAAATATTACCAGGTGGATCAGCACTCAAACAATTTGTAGCAGTTTATTAGCAAACTTTTCAAATGGAACGAAACTTTTCTGAAATATTTTAGTCGGGGATGTTTTTGAGTTCTGGATGCATGAGAATTTTGAGGAAATGTCTGGGCAAGTGTTTCTGTTGGTTTGAATGAGCGACTTGCAGTTTTTAGGTGCGTGTTTTCATTTGCATATGCAGTGTTAAAAACAGTCATCCTTTGGCAGGCACAATGAGAACTATCTAACCTAAATGATAAAATGGTGCACCATCCCCTTCAAAATGACAAAATTGTCTATAAAAGCCTTGGGAGTTTGCGGATGCTTCATTTGAAGCTCCTTATTACCTTCTGCTTTTATAGACTTTTTATATTCTTCCTGTTTTTCTACTGAGAAATGATGTTATTCCAAGACTTGTCATCTTACTGAAGACAGCATATATTATGTGATTTGAAATAGAACTGGAAACTAATAGGTTGCCCAAGAAGCAGAGACCATTTTCGAAGAAAATTGTTGGTGATAGGGCATACTGTTTTCAGAGAAACCTCAGGAACCCTTCCCCACAGAAGATCTGTACAAGTCCACTTCAGAAATGTAGCTGCTGAGCAAATGAGATCGTTACAGGAGGCTTTAGATAAAAGGTGCTGACTAAATATGATATATTGCTGTACTTTATTTTACAGATTTTAGTGATGTTTTAAATTTTGCTTGTGTGTTTCATGTACTATCACTCGCATTTTTATTTGAGTAAATCTAGATAATCCCTAGTGAGATTTTTATGGCTTCTGAAGATGTTTTAGGTGTTGGGGTTATTTTTGTTGTCACCTTTCTGTTATTGAAAGTTATCATTGCAGTATCTGAATGCTTCTTAAACATTTATCTTTGCATACCCTTACCACACCTGTCTTGACCCTGGCAAAGGCAGCACTGCCTGCCTCTTTCACATATGGGTGCTGATATTGGGAATTGTCAGACCTATGTACTGAGAATCAGGCATCTTAAAGGATTTTAATGGTCTAGGCTGCACTGTGGAACACTTTCTCTGGAATCCAGTGTGGCCTGTTCAGACATTCTGACTTCACCGTATAGCCAAGAGGCAAGGAGATCTTGCACAAAGAGATTAAGACAAATATTTAAGTCTTCAGCAGCCTGGAATGACGCAATGACTAGTTGCATTTTTGAAGCATTTGTATCGACCAAAGCCCTCTGAATACTCAGTGTTATTTATAATCCATTGCAAAACATTTGTTCCTTATGTTACTTCTACAGGCTTGATTTATTTTTAAATGTTGTTTTTTATTATTGTGGACTTGATAGATGTATGTTTTATCTTGGACATCAGGGACAACGTCCTTGGTTGTTACTAGCTGTAATAACTCTACCAGCAACATCTTGCAATTTATACCTCTCTTGAGCCTGTATTTCTATACCGACAGGTAAATTCACAAAGTAGATAAATCTTTTGATACTTTGTGCACTGGCATTTCTGCTGGAGGAGGAAATATATAAAAATCCCAGAAGTGGACATGGAGTACTGTTGAAAATATTGGAAGCTTTGACTGTCTTTGGACTTCTTAGAATGACAGTGAAACAACAAATTCCTAAGTACGTACATTCTTCTTTGCAAGTGCAAAATGAAATCTTTTACGCTGTGACTGGGCATATCCCAGATCATTTTAAGCTACTGATAGATCTTCTCTTGCTTCCGTAGGGAAGTAATAGAATAGTCTGAGCAGTGGAATGCAGAGTGACTGATTTTATTCTGTATGAGAGTTAAGGGATACTTTTGGTTTTTGTTTTTCATGTTTTTTCACAAAAAATTTAATTTATTCATAGCTGTCTCATAAATGACTACACAGTTGACTGGGTGCTGTTTCTAATACTTCTTCCACAGCGTGGTAAAATGAGTTAATCCACTGATAATTACAGGTAGCTTCTTTTATGAATGTTTCTGAAATAATTCGGCCGGCAGCTGTTCCTCCACCTAGTGACACCTGTTGACAGTAACCCATTTGAAGCGCACATCTGTAGTGCTGTCGCACAAGGATGTGAGGAGATCAGGCTATGTGCGCCCTGGTTTGCAGGTAGAGGCGCAGGAATGGAGTAACTGATTTGCTAAGGATCCCATCAGTGCACAGCACAGCAGGGAGCGGAATGTTTTTCTTCAGTTCATAAACTCACTTTCTAATCAATGAATTGCTGTTTCTCTCCTAGGTGGGACCATGGGTACTATTTTTGAATCTTTTACGCTTGTAGGCCCAGGTATGTTTCCATGGAGGTACGAACCTCTGCAGAGGGAATTCAGACCTAGCAACTGTCACATTGCTTTTGTTAGTGGTATTTCTAGTCTCCCTAGATATTACCAGTGAATATTGCTTAACTGTGAACTTCCCCTGTCTGTGGGCCATAGATGGAGAAACATCGGTGTGGGCTAAGGTTTATTGGATAAAGCAACAACATGCAGCAGAAAAAAAAGTAATGGTGGTATTTTTGTCTTTGTTTTGTATTTTGCTGCTGCCATCTGGACAGCTCTGAGTGTCACCTGGACATTCTGGATCCGACTTCGGTCCCGACTCCTTTATTCCTTTGCAATAAATGGTTACTTAAACCCTAGCTTTTACTTACCCTTACAATAAAATTTAATCCCTTTATGCAGTTTGTTATGTAAATTTAACCACTACCATGTGGCAAGAAATGAGATGAAGTCTTCTCCAGTAAATCTGCTGTCTTTGAGACTAACTGCCAGCTGATCAGAAACCACACCGCTTCCTGTCACTTCGCACTTATTCATCTTTGCAGAATCATCCCACTGAAAACTGGCAGTAGAATTTTGGGTAGTTTTAATTAGTGATAGAAAAACTATCTTAGGATCCACTTAGATTGCATAAGCTGGAGGTATGCAACAGCTGCCTGTCTTGCACACGAAGTTTTCCCCCAGTTCACTGCTTTAAAGGCTGTCCTTCAGTTACCTGCCCTCTGTACTGTCTCAGATGTCTTGTTTATCTGGACTTTTTGTCTGAAACCGTGTCAGCCCAGCACCAAACAAGTGAAAAACAAAGCAAATATCTCCTGCTTTGCTGCCCACCTTCTGATTGCTCCTTCTGTCAGCCTCCTACTCCGCCTTGTAGTAGACTTGTGAACCAGACATAAATGTTGGTATGAGAAACACGAGGTAGAAGGGCAGAGCTGGAGAAAATTAGCAGCAAGGAGGAGTCCTAAGATAAAGTACAAATATTATTTCAATCAAAACCAGCTTTTCCTTTATTTGCAACGAGAATGGATATATATGCTCCTTCTGCATAACTTCCTTATATCTTCAGCCATTTTTGCCGCAACTTCATTCTGAAAGGACTGATGCTTAAATCAATGTGATTAGGTTCAGCTCCTGGCTCAGCTACAATTTTTTTGGTGAAACTTTGCCCAGATTCTTATTGTTTGTTTGTCACCTCTAAGAGGACAGCAATGACTAATTGCCCAATTACAAAGCAAGAATAAAAATTCCAAATGTGACAAACTTTTGAGGACCTGGTGTTTCACTTAAAGCATGATTCCTGTTAGATTTTTGCTGTGTTTTTGGTTATCAAAAGATGCAGATCCAGTGGGAAATACGGCTCTGAACCCTCTCTGGACTGTGCATTGAAACTTCCCCTCAAACTGTCCAATCTTACCATGATTAACAGGTCAAAATCTTAATATATTCTCATGCTTATTTTGAAAATGTGCATGTTAGCATTCAAAAGCTTGAATTTCTACTTTGTATGTACAGCACTAGCATATTTGTGTGTGAATAGTGGTAGACATGTAGAGCTCAATGAGTAAGTGTGACCTCTGGGGTCTTCTGCTTTCGCACCTTTCAGAATGCTTCTCTCAGGTGCAATACTTAATCTAGTTATGTTTGCAAAGTGAATTTGAGAGGCTCAGATGGAAGGTGAAACAAAGGTGCAAAGTATTATAGTTACGCGATATTTATGCTGAAGTTAAAGGGTTCTGAAGAGAAGAACTTGGGGGATATTTTTAATGATAAAAGTAACACTTCATTCTAGGTTTTTTGCTAGCCTTAAACATCTCGTATCTGAACATTTTGCAGGCCTTGCTGTTATAATTGCATCTGCAGATGATGAAAAGAAACAACTTTTCCCATTGAGAATATCATCAACAGACGATGAATTCACAGTAGATTACAATACACTGAGTCTTTGCACTCTTTCCCAAAGAGGACAAGAAATTGCTGAGACTGCACATCATTATGTTGGAGAAAGGATAGCAGGGATACATATTTTCTTCCACAGTTGTGGAGTTTATTCTCCTAAGACGGCTGAAGTCTACGTAGTGAAATATATCCATTCTGCTAAAAAAAATATAATAATATAAATAATAAACCAACCTTTCTAATTTACATTAATTTTCAGCTAAATGGTTGTTACATGAATTCTCGTAATGCATGTTGTGGAAACTTTGGTCATACAGGATTGTTCACGAGGACTGAGGCTGGTGGAGTTACTCCATTGAAACTGAGAGAATAGTTTGACCACAAAAGAGAAAACGTGCCTGTTTCCAATCCTAATTAAAGCTGTCTGGTTATTGACCCTAAATCGGTTTAGAAGAGCTTGACTCGGATGTTCTCTTTTCCATTTGCATTAAGACTGGGTATTGATTTCAGCAAAATACTGGAGAAGAACAAAAAAGGGAGTGCTAAAGGAGCTGTCTGTTGCACACGTGTCAGGCACGGCAGGGGCTGGAAGCTTTGCATCCTGGTCAGGAAAGCATAGATTGAAGCTGAAAGTCAGTAGGTAATTATGAGAAGACACTTTAAAAGCTGAGAAATGTTTAAAAAGCAGTGTCCAAAAGCCGTGCGAACTTCTCTGTGCTCAGCCTCTATTAACAGAAGCTCTGTGTGTGAAGTTAAAGTTGTTTGTGTATCAAGCACAAATCTGGACACCCACGCTTCCTATATTACAAAAAATCTGATGCAACTTTCCACAGCATGGCAGTTTGTGTTTATCGGCATTCCTGTCCCCTTCAACAAGGGGTACCTCGCTTTATGTTCCTATCATGAGAAAGAGATGAGAACTTAGAAGAATTATCTAGATTAAAACCCAGTATAAATTAGCATGCTCAAAGAAACCAGAAGCCACCTGCTTCTTGCAGCTTTCAATAAACAGCAGATCCCTCTTTAGAATGCAGATTTGGTAACAGCTAATTAGTTTATGTAGCTAATCGTTTACACAATCTTTTAGGTTATGAAGATAAACTAAACAGGAGGAATAAGGAAAAGCATCTACAGCACGCTAACAATAATCAATCCCTAGGCGCTTCCCTATCTTAATGTATATTGAGACATCTTTCAAAGCCAAATACTGTTGGAACAGCTGGGAGAAGCTGCCAAAAAGCCAGGAACAGTGATTCACATCTGACTACTCTCGAGTTAAGTACAGAAGGGCTGTTTGCTGTAAGATGCTTTTTGGTGTTGGAATTGGGAGTTAGGAGAGAGACAGAGGGAAAATATGAACCTGGGCAGTCCTGGGGAGGAAAGAAGCAACTTGATTAATCCTCCCTGTGGTGTCACAGCAAGAAGGAAATAGGATGCTGTAACTGTAGTCACCTACATGGATTTCAACTGAGACATGTGGATGTGGAAGAGCCCATCTTACAGTGAAAAAGACCAGAAGAGATTTTTTCAGCTTGCTGTTACTTAGATTTACATGGCACTAGTCAGGTTTTAATGAATATTCTCATCATCAATGTATTTTGTTGCTTTAGCAACTCTCTCTTCGGTCACCAAATTTAAAGGTATTTGAACCTTTGTTTTTAAAAGAAAGTTCTGTTTTTTCAGTGTGTTACCTATAGTTCCAAGTGCAGTCCAGTCAAATCTGCTTAAACATGAGTGATCTCTTCTTTTTTTTTTAAATAAGTGTCCTTTATTTTGAATATATACTTTAGCATTATAGGAGTTTGTGTACAATTCACTTTGCTCACACAAGTGTTTTCAACCTGAGGAGTTTTATACTCTCAAATTCTTGAACTTGTCCTACTTGCAGGTTTATGCCTTTTGAAAATTTGCTCTCCAAAGAGAAAATTTCATGCCTTAGATTCAGTGTGGCTCTGCAAGTCAAGAATTACTGAATTCCTTTAGGAAATATGAGCCAATCCATAAAAAATAATGAGACAGTAAAAATCAAATTGGTGATTATTTTACTTGCTTTCTGGTTTGTTAAGTTTTTACATTTTAAAGTTTCTCTCAACTATAAAACCTAAGAAACATTTTTCTGAAATAAAGAGAGCTTTAGATGTATCGTGTAACTCTATGGGTTAGCTGTTTAATAAAGAACAGAATGAGACTGAGTAGCAAACTGGTGAAAATGGAAAAAGACGGAATAATAAGAAGAAAGAAATGTACAGAAGAAAGATCCTTGTTGTGGTACACAATTGCTTGGATTGAAGTTGACTGGAATTCATAGTACTTGGTTATTTTGTTTATTAAGCCAGAAGAGTGTGTACAGGGAAGGGACAATTTATGCAGATTATATGATCAAGGAAGTGCCAGTTGCGTGTAACAACTTGCATCCAATTTATGTTTTATTGAATGCTGTCAATAGACAGCTCAGTGAATGGCAGAGTGTCTGTCTATTTTAACATAATTAATTTCTTGCTGATTTGCATCTCAGATCTGTTCTCTTGATAATAAGCTGTTCTGTGGACATGACATCATCTGTTGAAACTGTTTGGAACATTGTGCAATTATTAATATATTATCACTAAAGTGATAGTGAATGGTTTTTCTGAGTCATAAAATGAGAGACCAGATTATTTTACAATAGAAAGGATGTAAAATAGCTAATTACTTGGACTGAATTGCCTAAGTGATTTTATTCTGCACTTTCTATGTTAAATGCTGACAAATGAGGGCAATTAATACTGTAATAAAGTTAAGGGTGTACAATGTATAGCACAGAGTGCCGAGGGAGGTTATTTCCTTCTCCCCGCTACGCCTGTATTTCACAGTTAGTCGCAGGCATGAGCGCCCACCTCTTCCCATTTCAGGCCAGACTCCAGGAAACTGTGTCTGCATTGCTGCTGTACTTGCCCATATGTATTATATGTGTCATATGTCGTGTGACATATGCTGTTTGTCCTAGAAAGCTCTAGAATTCTTTTAATGTTAATTTAAGGTTAAAAACCTGCCATCCTTAAGCAGAGGGAGAAACAGGCCTAGGAGGACTTGGAGTGCTGAGATCTTCTCCCTTGTTACATGGCTTCACAGGAAGATGGTCCATATCCCTTACCTCTTCACATAGTCTCAAACATTGAGTCAACGGATAGGTTATTTTTCTATTTTTTAAAATATTAATTACATATGATATATTGTACACATGTCCTCTTCGGTGCATTGCCTTTCTTTTGTGATGATTTCCTTTAGGTAGGCAGATTTTAGATACAAAATTTCAACTCCAGGCACACAAATCCTAGATTTAATTTGCCTAATCAAAGAGCTTCTAAATGAGGTAAAAGATCTTTGTGTATTTTGGAAGCTATTTTGGTGGGGGAAGGGGTTCCTTACATCAAAATTAATCCTCTTGCAGTTTCTCAGCTACCTAAATTTTTGCTTATGGACATCTCCATCTTGATAGTACTGAACTGTCTCATCCTGCATCTATAAGTTTCATGAAATAAGTGCTCTCATGACTATTTTGGCTGCTCAGTTTAATATGGCAGGCCTTTTTGGAGTATGCCAAGTCCACACAACCACAGAATCCTCCTCTGCTTTCACCGGGTAATGCAATAGTTCAAACAGTCATCCATTCTTTCTCTTTCTCAACAGTGCCCCATTCTTTCTCTTTCTCAAAACTATTTGAGCTTCCTCACCCTCTCAGAGTGCCCGCGTGCCAAACTGTAGGATACCCTGGGGTAGCTGGAAGCCATTCTTGCTCCTTTTTTTTTTAATTGATGCAACTCTAGTTTTTGTGGAATAAATATCTTTCAGGGGACTGGAGAAAGCCTAAGTTTATCAACACAGAGAAAGCCTGAGGTTCAGATCCTTGCTCTAGCGAACACTTCACTATTTATTTTCAAGTGATCAGCAAAAGAAAGCCTGAAACTCAGGTGTTTTTTTCTTTTCAGCATAACTACTTTGGCTGCTGGGCTATATCCAAGTTTGCTTTTATCCCTTTTCTGACTGTTGCTATGAATATTTAATCAATTCCATGCACAGTGGAGCAAATTCAGCAGGAAGGAATGAAAATGCCATTAATATAGCAGATTGTCCTACATCTGTTGGCTTGGGGACACCTTGAAAGATGGCAGATGTTCTTTTGGATTCCTCAGACGTATTCTAGAAGGGGATACCTCTCTTCTGGAGCCTGAGGAAGGGCTGCGTGCTGGAGAGGGCACAGCTGCTCCCTCATTTTCCATATTTTGAGAAGGGGGACTTAAGCACTCTAAGTTTCTTAGAGTGTTTGGACATCAGATTCCTGGCAAGGGGTCGAAAGGATGGGAGTTCTGTAGCCCAGAAATAAACCAAATCAGCCTTTTCTGAGCACTGAATTTCTTAAGCAGCTCCTGCTTCATCTGCTGATGGCCATGAATGCCAATTTCAGGCACGCACTCACCCCAGTTGCCTGGGGCCCAGCTGGAGCTATAGATTTCAGGAGACAGTGCAATACTTCGCAGTTAGATGATGCCCTCTTCAGCACCGCAGTGCCCCTGTGCTTCTGCTGCCCCATCCAGGTGCTGGATGGAAAGATAAGAATCCTAACAAGCAAGTTTTGCAAAGGTTTCATCCTTTCTCTCTGTATTTCAGATTAAAGTGTTTTGGTTTTTTATATCTACAAGGATTTTCAGAATATTCACAGTAATAAAAGAAAATGGTTGCTCAAATGATAAAATTTCCTGCCAATAATACATGGAAAAGACAAGCTGTGTTTTTAATGATGCAATTTGAAAAGCGTATGTAAAAACACAAATGAAACAGCTTACTAAAGAAGATCATGCCCAGGTAGGTTAGCAAAGCACAGTACTGCAGGATGAAAGGCAGTGAATAAAAAGCTACGACTTCTGTCTTCCTTGTTAAGTAGCACGTTATGTGACCTTCTCCAGTTCTTGAGCTGCAGAGCCCCAGTAACACTCGCAGGTGCAGTAAAGAACTATTTTGGTCCTGTTTTACAGATGAGATAATTCAAAGCAAAAAGAAGTAAAAGTACAAAAGCAGAGGAGATGTAGAAATATGCTTTGTTTCTTTTAGCTCCTAGGCAAACTTTAATCCCCATACCATTAATTCCAGTGCGTGTATGACAACGAGGGCAGAGATGAGCTGGGAAGTGTGTTGATACCCATTTCCGATACCATTTAATAGTAATCCCACATAGAACCAGACCTATCTGAGCTGTGTGTGAACTTCTCTCTCTATTCCAATCTAGAGGCAATGTTGTTCTTTTTTCCTTAGTAGCCCCTAGAGGCACTTGGGATATGCTGTCTCCTCCCTCAATGTTTCAGGCAGTGTCTTACTACAAGGTGATAACTAACTTGCATGCAGTTTCTGCAGCTCACTAACACCACAGCCAGGAATAAAACCAGCCAGAAACTTTTCTTCCTATTCATTTTCTGCTTAATAAATACTGAATAGAAATATTTTCTATTAATGAACATAGATGGAAACTGAATCCTGGACAGGATGGAAAGAAAAATAGAGAACAGTGTTATCTTCCGTACTCAGTGACACTCTCCACGTTCCTCCCGTGTGGTCCTACAGATGTCAGCTTTCATGCTTTGTTGGACCAGTCGTCTTCCAACTGCATCATTTTCTTTTCTGCAGCTTCGTGTGCTTAGGATGATCATTCTGAGACAGGTTGCAAAGCCTCCAGCCTTTCTCTGTCTAAATGCTACTTTCATGGTCCTGCTCTCAGGAAGGAGTTTTCTAGCAAGAGAGTCAGGAAGAATGAAAAGAAAGCGAAGATGAGCAAAAACATTGCTCTGGTGCAAGAATCAGTGCTGTGCTTGACTCGTTTGCTGTAGTTCATCTAATAAATGCCTGGTTCTTCAGGACTTTAACATTTAATTAGCTGTAAATTAATTAGGATAATTTTGACTGACACTGCTGACTTATTTTTCTGCTGCTTACATAAAAGTCATGCATTTTGCTTAGTTGTGCAGTTATGTTTTGCTGTGGGAGAATTTAATTGTAAGCTACCAGTGGCATTGCCAGGAATCACCATGGAGGCTGGTCTCCACTTATTAGTGGTGTTGCTGTCTGGTATTTTCTCTACTCATTAATTTAGAAGTTTTCTTACACATCTTAGCACTCAGGCAGTCTGCTTTTATTTCTCTCCTGACCATTCCCCTGCTGGCCTCAGCAGTTTCTGCCTAGTCTCGTTTGGCTCCCTCTCATTTTTAGTGCAGTTTCTCTGTTATTGTTAGATCTTTAAATAGCAAAGCTACATGATGGGCTTTTATTCACTGCACTTTGTTTCTCAGTCTGTTGCAGTCGCACCAGCAATCCATACTTGGATATCTCCCACATTCTGTTTTCAGAGTATTTTTCTAGCAGGAACTGGGAGAGGAACAAGATAGTGTAAAAATGATGATATTTCACCATTCCTATGTCTCTAGTGTGTGGAACACTACTGATAATACTATCTTTACTGTTGTGTGGAAACTTCAGAATAACTATTGCTTTTGGATGAGTTAAGATTAGCAGCAGCAGCAAGCAGGTGTGCTGGGTTTCTGAGCAGTGATGAGCATGGGAGGGGAAGGAAGAGGAAGTCGGATGAATCCTATGCTTTTGTCCCCATAATCTTGACCAAGACGCTTCGTTTGGTTTCATGTGGAAGTTTGAAAGTTCAAATTAAATCAAGAAACCTTCAACGTATCCCTCTTCATACTCAGTTCCACAGTCATTTCATAACGCATTGTCATCAGTATAATAAGATTAAACTGAAATTGCCTGTATTGAGTTAGATTTTGCTGAAGAAGGCACCCTGTGCCCAAAAGCATGCTTGCTTTTTCAAGCTCTGTCAGCTAATCTAATAAAAGATACCCTTTTTACAAAGTGCTCTTCACTTATGCCCATTCCTCATATCCTCCTAAATTAATAAATAAAGTTAAGAGAATCTAAAAATGAACTGGGCTGGTTTTAAGGAAGGTTCCCAAGCATACCATGCAAACCACCTTAAGAATCTGGCTATGTATCTGCTCAACAGTAGTTCTCCTGGGAGGCAACTGCTAACAAGAAAATGAAGTGAGAGATGAGAACCTGAAATTCTTTTTAGAATGTAACTTTTCTCATTTTATATAAGACTTATGTACAGGCATTGAATCCTAGAGGCACGCAAAGTGGTACGGTAAACAGTTTACTTCTCAGTGATTCCTTTCCTAAGAGTGTAACTGCTTAGAGCAGCACAATTTCATACACCACCTGATAATGCAGATGTATTTCCTTCTTATGTGCTTGATTTGAACTGGACACTGTGTATTGCTGTAAATAAATGAAATCTGTGGCAGGTAAAGGGATTTGAAGTGCATTTCTTTAGTGTGTGCTGGACGGTTTCAAGCAAATTGATCTTAGTGACGTGTTGACTCACTCGTACTCCTGCAGTTAGTAAGGCAGCATTCCTTTGAACTTCTTAATACAATGTAATGAAAATATTCATATTTATCTAACCTTTTGCTTATCTGAAGATTTAAGACTCTGGGATGTGGTTATAATCTTACAAAGGCAAGACTCTTGCAGCAAAGTAACTATTATTGCTGATTCTAATTGTTCATATAGCAAAGAGATAACACCTTTTTCTTCTTTTTTTTTTTTTTTTTTTTCTTCCACCTAATCAACTTCTCAACTTAAGTAGAACCTTCCAGGAGAATGTCAGAAGTGGTATCAGTCATGGAAATGGTTTGTCTCCCACTGTTGATCTAGTTTCCATTTTTTGAAATCAAAGTACTTCTATGGTACTGTAGTAAACATGAGACCAGTATGGTACTGGGGATGCTCTTAATCACCAGGAACTGTGAAGTACTTCATAGAACTGAGCCCTGAAATGTCTTTGGGGTCATAGGTTGCCTTGTAAAGTGAGAGAGATGCCCGTCTAATGATGTTGTCAGATACTGAGCAAAATATCTGTTGAAAGATTTTTTTGAACCTCCCTAGTATATTATTATAGGTTGTCCTTTTATCCAGAGATTTTGTATTGATTGTGAGATACAGACCAAGTACTGTCCTTACATATGGTGGTACAGATTCTGAAATTCTTACTTTCTTCACTAGTTGGCAAGAACTCACGTTTATGGGAGTTACAACTTGAGTGTAGGTAGTCAGGATTTAAATCAACAAATGAGGACTTCTGATTTTCATTTTGCCTTGACTATTGAAGTCACTTGATTAGCATGAATTGAAAGATATACCTTCTTTTATCCTTAAAAAAGATATTGAAACACTGTTTCACTGAACAGTATTGCAAATAAATATTGCAAAACCTCTTACGGAACAACCCACTTCAGGAAGCTGCTTGTGCGAGCAGTGGGGCGGCCTCACCCGTGGGCCCCCATGGCCCCCCATGTTCTTTGCACATCTTCTGCGATGCTCAAACCACTCTGAGAAGGCAGGTTACCACCTCTCCAGATGAAGAGCACACTTAGGTCTTTCATCTTGCTTGCCTATGTGAAAAGCAGGCAACCTGGAGGGAAAACAACATGCCTTTCCCTAGTGTCAGAACCAGTCGTTTACATTAGTGCTTGAAGACTGATCTTGTACTCTTTCAGTTTTCTCTGGCAGGATTCAGACTCTTGTGAAGCAGAATGAGCTCACCGGGGGGAAACAAGTTGAGATGGTGTCAACTGAACCTTTTACTTTTTTAAATCTACCTAGGTGTGCAGTAGGAGGAGAAACCCTTCCCTAAAAATATATGTATATTTGAGGAAAAAGAAGAGTATTTATATGGATATTGTAGTTAAAACTCGAGCGCTCTCACAATTTCTCTGTGAGAGACAATTTGGAACCCTCTGGAAAGGGTTCCTCTACAATATATCAAATATTAAATTGATGCAAATGAAGCTTATACTGAGTTATACAATATGGGCATCTGATAACTCCTCTGTGAGAGCTTTCACTGATACTGCTCTCAGATTGTGCTTAACTTCATTATAAACGATGGTAAGCAAAGCACTGTCCTGGGTTGCACCCAGTGTCTCCAGAGTCTAGGACATGACAATATAAGAAATGATTAGAATCTATTCTTGCTGTTAATGATAAGCTACATAAATCAATGAAGTTGTAGAGAATTTTGACTGACTTCAGCTTTGAATCTGACCTATAATAAGCAGCTGGACTGCAGTCTGAGGTCACTGTGCTTTACCTCCCTGTTTTGTCTGAATTCTGACAGATAAGGAAGCAAAAAGTGGCACTTGCCTTTTCTTCCCTGGCACACGACCTGGAAACCTGTTGTGTTGTGAAACATAAACAGGCGCAGTGTGCGGAGGGGAAACTGGAACGATCAATGCCTGTACTCAAATAACTCGTTCCTCTCTGCTCCCTATTATTTTAATCCAACAATCACAAGGAAAGAAAGGAAAAGATGGAGCATTGGTAGTGACTGTAGGGGAAGTCAGAAGGAGATCTTGTGCTTCTAATGCATTAGTCTTTGCTTGTGTTATTAGCACTGATCCAGTGGTCCGACAGCAGAGCTCTTATTAAT
The DNA here is from genome assembly GCA_013400135.1 of Rhinoptilus africanus. NCBI lineage: Eukaryota > Metazoa > Chordata > Aves > Charadriiformes > Glareolidae > Rhinoptilus > Rhinoptilus africanus. Next base: position 294,419 of record VXBO01007878.1, on the reverse strand, counting down.
TCACTTTCTGTTCTGCTGATTCCTCTGTGATTAGCACTCGTGAAGCATCTCACTGCCCTTTGCTGCACATTCAAAATACAGTGTTCCCATTCAACCAGCAAGGCATAGGGAGTTCTTTGCATAAACACCGTTAGGTGCTTGTGCGTACTTAAAAAGCAATAATATGACTGCAGTTATTATCCAATTAAACAGACAGAACATGACAGGAATAATAAAATCAATGTAACAAGTCCAAGGGATCAATTGTCAGCTAAACTTTATCTTTATCCAAAATACTTTCAAAATTTCAAGAGTTAAGGGGATTTTAATTTTGCGCTTATTTTATTTTATGAATTACTTAGGATGGTAAGGTGTAAATCAGATACCACTGCTAATACCGGTGAAGTCCTGTAATCAAGATTATGCAAAGTAAGTCCTGATCAAAGTGAATTTTCTTTCTCTTATCTTTCTTTTTTGCTTTCCCAAAAGTGAGTTCTGATCAAAAACAAATGATAAAATAACACAGATTTTGATCCACTCCTATGGCATAAGCTGATACTAATTATGGCATTTGTGACTTTTATCTGAGTGGAGCTCAGACTGGAAATAGTTGTGTAAGGGCTTGGTTGATTAACAGTGTGGCATCCAAGATATTTTTTTTTCTTGCTGTACCAAGCAGACCAATTTGGAAGGCAATTGGGTTTGTACTGTGCTTCCAATTTAGAAATCTGACAGTGAATTGTGCTGGAGAGGAAACTGTAATTGAGAAACCGCAGTTAGGTGACTGTGTTTGGATACATCCAGCCAACCTTCCTTAAGGGGACTGGGGAAAGCACGAAGCGAAGGACTCCCCTTTGTTTTCTCTTGCCTTCTGTAAAACAGAACAACTGAACTGGTTTACGTACTTTTGATACATGGAAAAATTTTGAGCTTAGCTTGTAGCATCCACCTCTTTCAAACTGTGTATCCATCTGCTCATGCCCATACCGAGTTGCTGCACAACCCTGCTCCCTGTAGCAAACCAGCCAAATTTCTTTTCACTGTGCAAGGATTGCTCTGGTTTTAGGACTACACAACTGCTTGTGTCCTAGGACTGGATTCACTCCTCAGGACCTCAGGCAGATCACTGACTCTGAATCTGGAGCGCTATATTCCAGTCTAGACATTAACAAAACTGGTAGCCCCTGGGGTTCATACAGGCTTTCAAAAATATCCCTTGTGGGGCTCTCAAAAGCAGCTGTATATCGAAGTTGGTCTTACGACCAAAGTGGATACAAGTGTTCCTTTATGTATTCAGGATGTTTTTTAGCCTCTTAGGAGATAAGCTGTCTTTGCACAGATTGTCTCTTATATGTGGTCCAGTAGAGTATCATGAAGATTTTGCATAAATATTAAATAAACAGCTCAATGATCTGTAGTAAATGACTGTTTGAGGGAACAAAATCTCAATTTGATGGATTTTCTGGCTTGCTATGATGACCTGATGTCATGCTCCATGCTGGAGTAGTTATATTATTTCATGCTGCTGGCACTGAAAGAACCCAACCGCTTCCATCAGTCAGGAAGAGATTTTGGCAGGAAAAGCTTTGAAAGTAGTGATGTTCCGTATGACATTAAATTAGATTGGACCCCTTGGACAGCTGTTTGTTTGTTTTGTCGTTTGTTTGTTTTTAGAAGACTGGCTCGATGTTAGGATTCTATTCATTGAGAGTGAGATTCAGTCTTGCAAGGAAGTGTTTGTCCGTTACAAGCATTTAGAGCAGGACTTGGGACACAGGAAGGATAAGCTGATGCTGACCAGTAAGAATAAGAAGTGTCTTTAGTTGACTGGTATAATTTATGCAGATATTTAGTGTATTGCAGATACATTTTATCTTTTTTTAAACATTCATTGTCTTAAATCTCCACGGTTCACATAGTGTCAGTGCTTTCCAGATGAGAATTATGTAGGGAATAAACCCGCACTGTATCCTGGTCTGAAGAAAAGGTATGTCAAACTAATTCTTAGTTCCAAATCTGCAACAAGCATTAGATTGCCTATGATTTTTTTTCAGAAAGCATCGTTTATTTTTTTGACAAAAGAAACTGCTGAGAATGGCTAAGGCAGCAAAATGTACATATCACCCAGAGACATCAGCACAGTCTATCTGCCCTTTGCTGACTGCTCATTTTCAGATAATTCTGCGTATTTTTGCATAATGGGCATGTTATAATTTCTATTAATGCATTTTCAACTTGGAGATTTTTAGAGCAAAATTACCATCTCTCTCTTGGCTATAACAAGCTTCTTCCCAAGTTGTCATTACCATGTAGTTAGTGATGGGTTATACAATTAGGAAAAACTAATTAGACAAAGCAGGTAACAGTGCTGAAAATACACCAGCTGTGTGCATTTGAAGTGAACCGCTGCATACTGTTTAATTGTCAACGCACTGAGGAATGCAGTAGCTTGGCTGTCTCTTGTCTTGCTGTCAAGATTGCCTGGCTTTCTGAAGGATGAGCTCTGAACATGGTCTCTTGGACTCAGCTGCGGGATCAGAGTTGTATTCTTTGGTTCGCATTGCTGCAGACCAGAGTAGATGGTCATAGTGGTCCCTTTCACAGTTAAAAGCTGTATGTGCCGTATTGCTGGAACCAGCCCATACAGAACCAGCGCGTGAAGTCTGCCTTTCTGCCGAGAGCAGAACAGTTTGAAGTTGGAGGGAGGGAGCTGTGAGTATTTGGAGCCAAAAGTGATTTCTGTCATGGAATAAGTGGTGTTTGCACTCATTGTGCAGTGGAAGAAATTGAGGGTTCCTCTGGTTACATGTGTTAGAAGTTAAATGGACCTGGGTCCATTCCTCGTTGTTGAACCTAACTGGGATAGACCAGCTGGCATCCGTCCTACCAAACTCTTACCCTCCTGCGAAGGTGCCCTGCCCTGGACTGCCCCTGGAATGGTCACTGTCCTCTGCCACCTCCTGAATTGTTTGGAAGACTGCAAGGTAACATGGGCCAAAAGCATGTCAGGGACCGTTATGGCAGTTTAACAGTAGAGATGGTTACAGTCCAGTGCCCAGGCACTTGCCCTGACCTTTAACAAGCACAAACATAACAGCATTTTACTTAATTTCTTAGACTTTGTGCTTGGGGTAGCTGCCTGTAGGTTGTTAGCAATGTCTGAGTTATTATTTTAAAAAGAAGCTATATTTTGAAAAATGAAACTTGAAAGCTCTTAGGCTACTGTATGTTACTGCTTCCTAGGGTTGAGAAGTGGAAAAAAGGCGCATGTTATGTTACCTTCTCTGCTCACAGATCAGGATTACTCTACATGACTTTTTTGTGTGTGAACCAATTCTAAAGCAGACAGATGACGTGTTTCATAACGATTCCTGGTACAATTATGTTACACTGGAGCACCAGAACGAAGAGGCGTCAATGTTAAGACTTGCAATAGAAAACGTAACTTGTTCATTAGATTAAAATTGCTGACTGCAAGTTGGTTTGTGTTCTAGTTGTGCTCTGAACGCATGAATTTGTGTCAGGCAAATTGTTGTTGCTTTATGGGGGACTGCAGAAGGAGTTTTCTGTAGTTTAACCTCATACACATATGCCATGGGCATACTGGAATTGCAAATGCCATTTCCTTCAGGCATTGACTCTTGGAAGAGGGAAGGAGCTGAATGAAGAAAAAAGGTTGTTGAGTGGGATTTTGGAGTCAGTGGATGCCTATTCATATAACGCAGCATTAGGCACGTGGCTTAACTGATTCATCAATGGGGACAGCCTGCATTTGTTTTCCAAGGGAGCCTGCTGACTTCCAAGGCACATAGGGAGCTAATTTAGATACTGAAATTTAGATATACAAATTATGTTTTGTTTTAACTTCCAGCCTGCCATGGGCAATTGAAAAGTGACTTCTTTCTTTACATTTTACCATTTACAAGATTAAGATAAAACTACTGCCCCAATTTCCAATTACATCCTGGAAATAAGTCAGAATAGTTTAAGATGCTATGCTGATAAAGCCACTAGGTATTTAAGAAAGACAGTAGGTATAATAGTTGTTCTGCTGCAACTTCAGTGCGGTTGGTGATTGCATACCAGCCTCTAACCAGAGCTGGATCCCATTTCTGCTGCTCACCCCTTACTCCAGTGGGTGTTTCAAGGCAGAACTCTGCCTGCATAGGAATGAGATTTGTTATTAGTGTGTATTTTTAATTTGTTTCTAAGTTATTACAGGGATACTGGTAAAAATGGAACAATTAAAGGCACTGAAAACTCATATTTATAGTATACCCACAGAACAATAGAATCAGGGAGGGCTTTCTTCTCATTTCCCAAGGGCCTGAGTCCCCAAAACACTTGGAGACACCGTGTTAGTGTATCCAAGTCGTCTGTCTATAAATCTGTCAGCTATGGTGAAGTTTTGCAATAAATTTCTTATTAGTTAAAATCTAGATTGAGACTCCCCATGTGTTTTTTAGAAGACACTAAATCTTACACAACTAAATTCTTCTTGCACGTATGTGTGGAAAATGAGCAGGCTTTTGCAGGTCACTGGTGGGTGCTCATAAGCCTGGGAGAAATAGAGTCAGATGAAGAGATCTCCTCTGCATAACTCCCAACTTTCCTCTTGTTTTTCTCTCTCAGTATCTCTTTGTTCACTACTGCCAGCCAGCAAAAGATGCTGAAGCTCAATAAGATGAAGTAGCCAGGTCAGACTGTAGAAAGTGCTGATGTGAGCTGTTTCTTAACAGGTTGAGCTGTTTTCCCACACAACCCTGTGGTTGTGCTGAAACAATAGATTTTCTTAGTGTATATATATGTTCTTCTTGGACTTAAGCTATGTATGTACAGAATGATTTTTTTAATGGTGCAGGATTTAGTACTTCCTGTCCTATGCCTCAAAACTAAATAACTTGCTATATTATAATAGTTAACTATTCCCGCTGTTTCAAGATCCAGATTATATAAAACAACAACCTGGAATGACACAGTCTGAAACTTTGCTGTACATTAAAACGTCGTGGTATTAGAATGCAATGCTAAAGGGATTATATAGTTACTCCAGGACAGTGATGGACAAAATGTGCGCTGGCAAGTCTGAATGGTTTTCTGAGCATGGTCCCACACTGACAAGGTAATTTAGGACTTTGTCTTCATCTAATTTTCATATGTACACATTAAGTGAAGTGGTAAACTTGTCACGATAGAAAGACTACTAAAAAGAAAAAAAAATGTGGTTAGAATAGTGAATGAGGCAGGTAATTTCTGTATTTTGTGTAGGTTTGGATGGCAGGGAACAGAGAGAGAATTGAGAAAGTTAATTCTCAGCTGAAGAGCTGCACCACAGGCCAGAAAAGCATTGTAAATGATGACATAAAAATGAGGAAAATGGGATAAGGTGATAAAAAAATCACTTGCTGCTGTGTGGAGTCTCATTTTAACTTTAATTGCCAACAATGAAAAAAAAATCATATATTTTTATGAAAAAAATACATCTGCGCTTTGCATATACAAAGAGGATAGCCCCTTTTCCCTTGCATGCATTTTGGGAAGCTAGTGTGTTTTGTATCTTGGTTTTGAACACATTGTTTGCCAGTACTTATTCCAGTACCATTTCCCTGTTTTGCTTTTTTGTTTTAATCCAAGGATCTAGAGGCACTTGACAGGCATCGGTGAATTAAACCCCGTGGTAGATCTCTGTAAGGTTGGTACTGTCCTTAAAGTATTTTTACAAAGAGAGAAACTGAGGCACAGAGGACTGTATTTACGAGACACATGGTTCAGTGTGCCTATAATATCCTGAAAGGTGCTTTTCAAATACCTTGGAATTCTAATAAAAGATCTTTGGTACGTGCAGGACTGACAACATACAAAGAAATATTGGTGTGAAATGTTTATTCTTGATTTGCTGACTTTATGGTCTGTATGGGATGATTTTCAGCATGGCACTAAGGTGCATACTCAAGACAGGAGTTAATAAGAAAATATTAAAGTCCATACAGTGTAAGAATTTTTTAGAATTCTGTTTGGGATGATATTCTTGTGTTTACTGGCAGCCTTGCATTAATGTCATATGTCTCCTTTGATTTTATTTTTCTGGTTTTGCACATAAAAATGCATATCAAAATAAAATCTTGTTTTGCCAAAATGCACTTAGAATTTTAGTCTTAGTGATTAGATCTAATGAAGACACAGCTGTTGATTTTCTGGGGGCAAGAGTGCTCTTATTATGTAGAGGTTACAGTTCTACCAATTTTCACAATATCATGAAATACTTGTTCATTTTAAGTCTGGTAAGAACTCAGAATGGAATTTTTTTTGTAGTCTTTTTTTGTGACCTTCCAATTGATTCTGTCTGAACCTGCACTGAAATACTAATTATACAAGTTGCCTATTTTGAAAAGTTCAGTTCTTTATTTCTGGTATATACAAATGACCTAAAACTCATGTGGAAACAGATTTTGATTGATTTTTATAGTTCACTCTTAAATCTACTGTTTGAGAGTAGTAGTGACATAGTTAAAGCCATCTTTTTCAAGTAAGTATGGCTATAGAGCTGGATATGTTCAAAAGTATATTGATTGGAAAAGGTCCCTCATAATCTTAGACAAATAGCTTTATTTCCCACAAGGCTCCCATTATATTCTGCAGTAATTGGGCCATAAATGCTGGTTTTACGCGAAAACTTCATTTTTAAATACACTTCACGTTTTAGTTAAGGCGAGAAATTGTTCAAGACGCTTGAACTTCAGACTGCTGTGCTGATAAAACACATGGAGCTTTATTTTAAGAAGTTCCAGAATGTTACAGCCTCTGCATCATGAACTGCAGCGGTTGTCACGGACTCGGATGTGCAGATCGATGCTGACTACTAGAAAGTTCCCACAACTGCGTATTAGCAAAAAGAGTTTACTGTTAGGTGTTTACATGTTTTTAAAAATTGTTATCTTACTTCTGCCCACAGTATAGTTTGGTGGTTTCTTTAGTGCTTAGAATAAAAAATATACAGGCTCTGCAATTTCAAGTCAAAAGATAAAAGATTCTGTCTCATGGTAGGATGTTGATGCTATTTTCTTGGAGCCATTGGAAGTTTGTTGTTTTTTTCCACTCTATTGTCACGGTTTGATATATTGGTAACTCTTAGGCACTGAATTAACTTCAGCTCATAGTCAGTCTTCATGCAGAAAGCACTTTAAATGCTATTTTTTGTGGGAGGTGATGGAGTGAAAGGGGAGTAAAACTAATTAAAATAACATGTACCATTATTCAGTAAAGCAATCTCCTTTGTTGAAAGTACAACTGCAGGTTGTTAAATTGCACGCACCCATATGAAGTTAGCTTTAATTGAGTTATATGGAGTAATGTGCCAGAATCCCGCAAGTCTGACATACGGGGGAATTGCGAGTCCCTCACACGCTGTCTGTGTTATTAATGTATCGCATTTGGTTTCTGTGAAAACTCTTCAGTATAACTTGCTACGGTGGATTGTCAAAATGTTATTTAAATAATTCTGATGGATGGTATTCAGGAGACAGGCCTCAGTTAAGAAAGATTCTTAGCACTCTGTAGTTATTGATAAAGCTTTTAATTATTTTATCTTTTAGTAATTCCCTTTCCAATAGTTTTAACTGTAATTTAACCCTAATTGTAATTTCGTAAGCTTTAAAAAAGAGAGAGAGATGCCTTTTCCTGGGAGTTTCCAGCTAACAACTGACACTGTTCCCTACATGGCTCCGCTGCCAGGGACCCCCTCACCGTGACCTGCAGTTCCAGTCCCCAGCTCCCAACAGTGCCAGTGCGGCACAACTGGCATTGTTTGCTCATGGATCGTTAGACCGGGCGGAGCTGTAGAGCCAAACCCAAGGAGTCGGCGGCCATCCCGGCCCTGGAGTAACTGCCCAGGCTCTGGCAGCGCAGGGGTGGGTGCTGTGGGAGGGGGCCAGGGGCTGCCCAGGCTGGTCACAGCCGGTTCCAGCTGGCTCCCCAGTGACCCTGGCAACAGCTCAGCCAATCAGGGGAGAGTCTGACCCCTCTGAACCAATCAGAGGCGTTTGTGGTGCCTCGGTGGAGCCATCTTTAAGAAAGGGCGGCAAACGCCGTGTGAAAGAAAATGGCGCCCGGGGCTGTCGAAGGTTCCACTGTTAGTGTCCAAACAATGGCTTGACAGACAGAGAAGAAATAACATCCCTTTTTCTGAGGACTTAGGGAATCCAGGTGACTTTTAAATCAGCTAAATGTGACACTGGTGCCCCATCAAAATAGCCCTGTTTGCCTTGCCAATTGCCCTGCTCATCTGGGGCTTCACTGATGCTGTTCCCAGCTGAAGGGATCCGTGTAGGTTTGTGCAAACACGGTGTGGTAGAATGACGTGCCTTGATTAAGGCTTATTTGAATAGGTTTGTTTTGAGTAAATACAGCTGCAAGGGAAAGGTACAGGCATATAATCTTGTCAGAGAATTATTAAGTGTCAACTTTTGCTGCAGGATAAATACAATTAAAGTACTTGAGAGAGAAAACAATAATTGGTCAAAATGTGAGAAATTCAAGGTACAGTGCTGCTTTAGCTAAGTAAGGCTGACAGCGTACAGGTTCACTGCACTACCTGAGGTCTGCCGAGACAGTTCAAAATAAAACAAGTAGCCTTTGCTAGAGAAACAAGTTGTTTCAACTGTAGTTGAAACGAGTCTCTGTAGAAGGATTTTTTGCCTTTTTATTGTCATCAGGGAATAGTGGAAATATTCCTTCAATCCGAATCCAGCATTAAAGTATACATGGTATATTTTGGTTTGAATTAATGATATTTAATTTCTTTCACAGAAATTATTGAATATCATACTGCCCAAGCTATATAAGCTTCTATAATTTAATATTTCCGAACTGACTAGTTCAGGTAAACGTTGAAACAGTTAGTAATGTGTTTTGCAGGCAAGGTCACACTATTTCTGTTCCACTTGTACACAGTACGTTACCAAATCAGTGCACTTCATTTTGGTATAAGTTGAAACGAAATGACTGCTATTTACGTTAATAGATGGGGAGAAGGGAATTAATATAAGAAACTAGTGTCTCCATGCCGTTAACAGGACAGAAATTAATCCAGTGAATGTAACTGGAAAGCATGGAATAGAGTTAGTGTTCTAAGTGCTGGTTGTATTGGCTTGGTTATCCTAAATGATAAGCAGTGGGGTGGGCAGTATTGTATGTAATTCCTCCTTTCCACTGAATAGGGAAATAAGGTGTTAGTAGTAGAGTCAACACCTTTTCTATTCTGACCTGTGTTTATTGTTACCTTGATTTACCAGCACAATGCGATTTCCCCTTTCAGCTTTCCTCTGGTTCTTTTCTTGGCCTCTAGCATTCTTTTTTATGAGAGGATTGTCTCCAACTGTAGTCTGTTCAGTGCCTTTAAATATTGATTCTTCTTCCTAAATCAGGACATATGCTAACCTGTGTCTTTTACTGACAAGTTCAAACTCCTTTGTCTTTCGCTTTTATTAGGAGTGAGGGTAAAAATGGTGTTTCCTTTTTTTGCTACTGGTTGAATAACCGCGTTTCCTTTCCGTGTATAAGGAAGAGAGGAGTTCTTTTTCTGTAGCCTTGTCTGATTATTGTTGGGGCAATTGTTTTTAGGCTTCGAGACTCTCACTTCCTCCTCTGCTCATTGGACTGTAAAAACTCTTGTTGCCAGGAACTTTCTGAGAAAATTCTAAAATAGATGTATGATTAAACTACCTCAGAGTAGGGAGATTACATTTTGCTTAATGTAATATACAGGAATATACAGTCCTGACATACACATGCAAATGGATTTTAAGTTCACTCTACAAAGCAGCCTTCCTGTTTCTTGACCCAGCCGTTTTCTAAAAGTTGATCACAATTCCCTCACACAAGATGAGAGGTGAAATCCTGGTTTCTCGAAAAGCAATGGAAAGTTTTACACTGAAAGATAATTCTGTGACACAAACAGCAAGAGGCTGTTGGTGCCTTGAGGGTTATTCCTCTGACTCCTCCAACTGCCACTTTTTGTCCACTGTAAGTGAACTGAAATGCTGTGTTGGGAACAAGAAGACAGAGACTTTTAACTGATTCTTTGATGTCCTTATTTATGCAGGTCCTGACGGAGTTAGGTACACTCTCCATGCCTATAAATATAATTTCAAACCTTCTCATTATAATTCAGTTTAAAATATTTTCTGCTTCATTATATTCTTGTGAGATAGTTTCTAATGTATTCTGTATGTGTATGAAAGAAATGTTATATGTTGTTAATACTCACTAGGAAAACTGAACAACCCGGAGAATCACTACTGGGATATCTTGAGCAAGTAATAGTTGATTTCCCGTTGCCTTAAGTCTGTAAACTTAAACTAGATGCTTTTCCCGAGTATATGCTGTTCTCATTCAAATGATGATCTTAAAGCTCAAGTAAGTGCTGAAGTTCACCAGCAGTATTATGTTACAGTTCATATAGGATGACAATGTATTAGAACACTTTTTTTGTGTTTTCAAATGTGGTCCAAATGTCAAAGCCATATGCTAGTTTTAGTTGTGCACCTCAGTGTATGTTTATTTATAATGTATGTCTCGATCCTAACTCATTAATCTTATCATAGATACAGTGTCATCATTCAATGGGAGCTTCTACCCATTTTTGTTTGCAGTTGCTTACGGAACATTTGTATATAGGTGAAAACTTAAAATAGTTAAAATTTCTGGATGATTGACTTAATTTCTGATGTTACCATGAAACTGAGGTTCTAGAGTAACTAATATTTCCTTATTTCCCTTACAGCTATTGTTTAGTTGGATGAGAATTTAATTTGGGAATCTTTTGTGTTTTGTCCTCTCTCTCCTTTGGGATCAACTATGTGGGAATTCATCAAAAAAAATACCTTGCTTGCAGCAGTACAGTAACTTTCAATAAAAAGGAGAATATTGAAGTAACCTTACTAAGTGACTGAAATTGTTCAAATGAATTACAAATTATATCTAAATGAAATTTTAGAAGAGACTGTCTAGACCTACTGAAAAAGAACACGGTGACTGAAGCTCTACCACTGCTATTCAGAGAACAGTAATTCTTTCACTCTCTACATGAAAAATGATTCACTTAAAAAGAAATGCCTTTCATGAGGATGAATGGTGTGAAGAGGAAAATATTAAGCAATTATTTTTTTTGTAACAAGAAGTAGTTTCAAGTGACAGAAACATGTTTGCTCTAGAGAATAAACCACAAGAAGTAAACAGGAAGTGGTGACTGAGTGCTGGTTTATGGCACACTTACTCCAAGAAAAAATCTTACTCCATTAGTAGTAGCATTAAATCCAGCAGAGTTCCTCTTAGAAAAAGCTCATATTACGTTCATATAAGCTGACACAATCTGACACTACAGGAATGCAGTTTATAAGACAGCAATACAATGTTTCCCTGTGGCTGCTCAGCTGCACATTCATAATTCACCTGAAATATTTTTTTTTAGATCTGTTTCTATTCTTGGTCATGATTTTTATACAGAATTCACACAACATCCTGTGTCCCTGATGTTTTGCACCGTTTTGTTTCTATTGCTCCCCACATATTACTGTCTCTGTGTAGGATTTCTTTACATAGATCTAAGCACTGATGTGGTCAAAAGGTTAATACGTTGCAGGGAAGGGAGAAAGGATTCCAAAAAGGTTACGAGCCTCCCTAAGGACTTCACGGCAGCTGTGATACCTACTTTCCTTTTAGATGGTAATATTTGGCAATAGACTTGCATGCATAAATTAGTAGATATGCAATTTACATTCCCCTAGTTTGCTCTCAAAGCCTCACTGTTCTGAAGCAATCAGTTGCTCCATGATAGAAGATCCAGGTTTTATTGCTCAGCACCTGAGTGTCTGGAAATGACCCTCTTTTCTCAAAGGTGGGAAATCATTCTGATTTCTGTATCTTATAGTCTCTTCTACAAGCTGTCTATTTCTGAATCCCTTTCTCATTTAGTCTCTTTACCACAAAATAGAAAACCCTCTTAACGTTTTTCCCCCAAAACTTACCTTGCAGTATTTTGGTAGCATGATATTAGCTCACAATGGACTTTCTTCCCCGGAGCCTGGTATCAGAGTCCAAATGAGGTCATTAATCTAAAAAAGTGTAGTGGTCTCATCCTAGTCTTTGTTATGGATGTCTGCAAATTCACATCGCAGAAACAATGCCTCGCTCAGTCCAGTTCCAGTCAGCTCTGCAGGCTCTGCTTGAGAAAGGCTCAGGGCTTGAGTAGCGATATTGCTAATGGTCAGGGCTGTACAGCCTGAGCAGTGCTGTGTCAGTATCAGGAAGCTTTTACTGTGCCTGGGTTCCTGTCAGTGCTACTAATTCAATCACTTACATATGCAATAAATTCACATGAAAAATTAACAAATACCTAGCCAGCAGCAATGCCCTCTGTTCTTTCTTTTTTTCTCTGAAAAACGATGTAGCTTTCTCTGAAAACGATTGGGTTTCATGGTTTCTGGATGTTTTGCAGCATATTCTGTATTTCACCATTTGGTGAAAAATAAATTTTTCTTTTATTGCTAAATAGTTTCTCAATATGAATCCCTGAAATTGTTATTTATCTGTTTCTTCTAATATCTTGCATCAAGTTCCCTTCTACTTACACCTGTATAATCCCTTGAACTAAAGAGGTCTCTGCAGATGTCACAGGCAGGGTATAGCTCAGCAACATGCAGTGATCTGTTCCATTCAACTCAAGACTTATCTGACTTTATTCTATTTTCCATGACTAAGATCCACTACAGATAATTTTTGGTACGATCAAGTAATAATAGCTGTAAAGACAGTACAGCATATAGAGGGAATATAATTTAGGACTCCCTCCTCCTCCTAAACAAAAATCCCAAAGGAATTGAGATCCAAGTATCTTATCTTTCCTTATTTTTTCGAGAGGTTGGTGATCTTCCCTGGAGAGCCGGTCTGTGATTCTACAAGTAGTAGCCTACAGCTCACATAGTCTAATGACAAAGAAGTGCATTCAGGATCGAGCACTACTTAAAGCAAAAGCTATGGCCCTTAACAGCAAGTTGTATTCAAACTGCCTCTTCTTGCATAGCTTAGGAAATGAGAGTGGAAGTGAATGTATATATCCACCTCTACCCATGGGGCAGACTGAGATTTATACCAGTTATGAAGTTGCAGTCTCTTAAAGCAGAGAAAGGTTGTTAAAGCGGCTGGTGACCTGACCATGGTGATATTTAGGACATCTTTGGCCTATTCCTAATGGCTGGGGCTGTGTGTCTTGCTGGCTGGCCCACTCTCACTGCTGCTGTTTGACCCTGTAATGAACTAAGAATCACGTGGCTGCCGATGTGCCTCCAGGTAATATAAAGGTGTTAATCTTGAATTCCCCTGTTCACTAAAGTGTTTCATCTGAATTTAATTATGAAGTGTAAAATATCTTAATTGTGTAGGAGATGCCTCTTTCTGAGGCCTTTTTCATTGGGTATCAGACAGTCTTTGAAATATCTGTTATTTGATGTTCTTCAAAATTTCACGTTTATGTACCTGCTAGTTACTGTGTTAGGAACACTTTCCTCCTGCAAGTAGTGTGCTTTGTTTCTAAAAGTATACTCGTTTTCTGGCCCTTTTCTCAGAATTATTCAAACTTGTATTTGGGATTCCATTATCTGTATATATCTTCCAACTCCCCTACCTCTTCAGTTATATGAAAGGCACTGAATCCTGTAGCATGGTGTACACTACAATTTCTGTGTGAAATCTGGCAAAAAGCTTGGATTCAAATCTAAAGGTTATTTTTAAGATTACTTTTAATTTTTATCAGAATAAAAAAAATCAGGAATTACAAAAAAAAAAGTGGTCTCTGTAAATGTGTGAATGCGTGCTTCTATGAATCTTAATGCATCTGGATAACACCCTGCTTACTTTGAGGCAAGGAATGATGCTTCGTACTGTGAAAGATTTTAAAGAAAATCTGAAATTAATGGCATCTCTGTTCTTGATTTTACTGGAACAAGGATTTCAGAATTTCACTGTATGAGGAGTAGATAAACACAGAGTAGCATCTTTTTAAATTAACCTTGCAGTACATGAGTATGTGGTACCATGATCCTCTGCCAGTAATAATTAATAAGAAGGTGACATAAGACAGAAATCTATGATGATTTTCCTGTTTTGAAATTATGCGTCTCAATTACAAGAAATTTCAGAAATTTCAGAAATTATTTTACTGCCTATAAACATGAAGTAAAACTGGAGGGAAAGAAACGGTAACCAGATCCACTAAATAACTGTTGCTCCTGTTTTTTAGTGAGGACCTGTAAATATGTCAGAGCAGAATTTGTTTGATGTCTAATATATTTATTTTGTCCTTTATGAAAATTATTTAATTATTTGAGGAGAAACAAATGACAAATTTAGATGATAACTTAGGCAATGATTCTTTTGCTTTTCATGAAGTCTCAGTTAAAAGAATCACAAAAACCCCATGAAAAAATGTAGGTGCATTATTGCTTCTGACTAGTAAACTCAGAGTATTCTGTAAAGTATTAGCAGTTCTCTGATAGGTGTATATTTAATTGGCAGTTGAAGTGGGAATGATAGTCCAGTCATTTTAGTGGTTTCAAAATAAACCAGAATCTGTTACATAAATGTTGTAGTGAAAAAACTAACAGTGCGAAGTTTCCACTTGTAGATGAGCATAAAATTGTTCCTTTTACACTCCTTGCTGACCCCTGTCCAAAAGATTATGCAGTTGAAGCAACTACTTTCTTGTCTGCCGAAATGCTAAGTAGGTTTTTAATTTTTAGAACTGATGCTTTAGCGAGAAGGACTAGAAATCAAAGAACGTCTGTCGGCAGTGGTATCTTGAAAGCATCATGCAGGCATTCAACTTATCATAGTTGAAAAAAAATTAAAATCGATTGTTTATTGTGGATTAGTGTAAACCAAGCACTCCATTTCCTTGTGAAGAGCTGTGCAAAAATCAGTGAAAAACTCACTATTCCCGTATTTTCTATTTGCAGTTCTTCAACCAATCGCAGTTGTTCAGTCGCCACACTATGTACATACGTTTTAGCCATTTGTCAAACTTTGTCTTGCTATATGGAGTCTTTCTAGTCTGTGTCTATCTTGTCTGGTTGGCCACTTCAGTAATCGAATCCTTCTGCTCTCTAATGCTGCAAATTACGCTTATACAGGATGGAACTTGAGCAAATTTGTGTGCAAGGAGAAGCAGTAACTACTTGTGTTTGTAAAGTCACATAAAATTACTTTGCTTGGTGCTTAGCAAATACACAAATATATATATATGCAACAGCCTAGATGTACAGCTTTTTCTGTGATGATTGAGTCTGAGTTAATTACTTAGAATTTTATTTGAAACTTTATTTCCGATATTTGTCAGTGACTACTTGAGAAAAGGGCAGTGAAATTTTGTTACTCTTTGACAACTATAAAACATTTTGGAAATAAGCGGGGGTTTTTTTGTGTACTGGCAGGAAAAAATACTTGTCATTAAATGACCATCCTACTTCCTTGCTTAGTAAATTTAGCTTTTGCATATCTTTGACTAGCCATTATCCAGTGATCTCACCTATTTGGAAACTCTTTGCTGGCATAGCTCCTGAAATTCTGAAATATGAGTAGCAGAGTGATGCTCAGTAAACTGCAGTACAGCAGCTAATAGCAACCAAGAGCTGCAAGGCTGTAATGATGGTATCAAGTTGTGATGGAGTGTTCATGGACATCTGCCTGCCTGATACATTGCGGGATGCAAGTCAGAGCCATCATGAGCTGAAACAAGACAAGAACCCCATCAATCAGATCCTGAGGTAGTTTTATGAGTCTCAATTAACCCAGAAATAGTTTTATGATTCAGTCTACTAGAGAGGACGTGGGACCGACTATGGGACATGGTTTTTTATGATCCCTTCAAAAATGACTTCAGTAGTTTTTCCTGACTAGGACTGCAAAACAGAGCACTGAGATCTCTTATTTAGAGCATATGTCCTAAGCAATGACTATCACATTTAGTTTTGGAGCTTAGGAGAGAAAAATGAGCTGATGGTAGTATGGAGAAAAAGCTGTATCCCAGCTCTGCTGAGGTCAGGGAAAAATATCCCCATTGGTTGTGATGGGCTCTAGTTTAGATCCTCATGCACGTACTTTGGCTGTTATTAAAATAAATTTAAGCTTACTGATACACATTGTTAACTCAGTTGGTGATTTCAAACCCTCAGTGCCTACTTGTGGGAATGTGAATACAAGATGGGGAAAAGCTTCAGTGTTTTTATCATGAACCATTGAGTTTAGCTGTATGGGGGAAATGCATTTCCTCTGATTATTAAGGTTTTATATGTGGCAAAACTCTCAGTTCAGTTGAGTGGGAGACTCGATAAGGAAGCTGGCACAGAGAGTATTCAAACTGTAGCGCTCAGATCTATGAGTAGTGAAAACGATGTTTAGGGCTAGGCAACGGGAGGAGAAGTGAGACTAATTAGTTCCTTTGTAGCTCTATTAGCAGGAAGCCGCTGAAGCTGTGAAGACAACCAAGCCCTCCACAGCCATATTGGAAGACTTTGGACTTCTTGATGTTGAGAATTTTTATTTTACTGGACACGAGTCAGGGTTTGTTTCTGCTGAAGTCAGAGAAATTTCAGAAGACAAGGAGGGTCTTGCTGCATTATTGAGGTTTAGTCTTCTGCTCGCACAGGCAGCATATAATACAAAGTCCTTCATAAATTGATTGTGTTTCATCTTTAAAGTAATTAGGTTTTTTGCCTCCACTATTCCAGTTGGAAGGCTATTGGAAATCTTGATTGCTCTAATGATCAGAAACCTTCTTCTAATTTCCAGCCTAAATTTATTCACAGACGGTTAATATCCGTTTGTTCCTGTGCCAGTTTTGTCCTTAGCTAATTTAGGTTTTTCTGTATCTGGTGTTTATCTCCCTGATGCATTTACATGCTGTGATTACGTTCCTGCTGAGCCGTCATTTTGCCAACGAAATAAGCCAAAATCTTTTGGTCTGTTCTCATAAGATAGACTTTCCCTTCTCCTTGGTCATCCTTCTTTGGACCTTCTTTGTTGCCATCTGAAGCCAAACCTCGACAGTCCTGTTTGCATGCCTCTCTTCTTGACCAGATCTGTACAGGATTCTCAATTGAAAATTTGCTAGTGGTATTGTAAACTGGCATTGATATTTTCCTGACTATTCTGGAAAAACCTCTTCTAAAACAAGAACTGCATTGGTCTTTTTTTATGGATATATCATATTAATAGCTTATAGTCATCTTGTATGTGCCAGTCTTTCTTCTTAATCATTTATAAATGATAGTTTACAGCTTAGGGTAGACATTTTTTATCACTGATGTTCAACAGTGTGTTGTGCTGTTAAATTTAATTGTATTTGTGTCGTTGAAGTTCACACAGTTCCCTTTGTATAGTGAGATGAAATTCATGAGCCCCAGTGATGCTTCCCAATACTTATGATGTTTCCCAGCATTGAGTAATCAACATATGTAGTCGACATCTTCCTGTTTCTAGCAAGTTTATGGACGAAACATCAGACATCAGCTCCAGCACTCATCCACAAAGACCTTCCCTGTTAAACATCCCTCAGTCTGACAGTCTTTCCTTTTAATGCTGCATTTTTCATTTTCCCATGAATTTCTTGCCCTCTATACAGACTTTCTACTATTTTTTACTTTCTCCATCTTCATTAATGATTTCTTTTGTGACACCATAACACATGTTTACCAAAGACCATATAGATCAAGTCAGTTACATCTCCCTTGCCTAGAAACCCAGTTATAACAGAAAATGCTGTCATTAGACTGATGTTATTTTCTCTTGATAAATTCAAGTAGTATTTTTTTTTTTCTGTGCATGTTTATTTAATTTTCCTTAAAGTCTGTCCCCTAAAACCTTGCAGATTATGCATAGCTGTGTGGATATCTGGGCTGTTGTCTTACCTTTTTCTCACCTTACCTTAAATTTTGACATATTTTCTATTATCCTGACATATGACACTATGTCTGGATTTATAACTAGACTATTAAATATTTGCTACCAAGTCTTCAATATCATATACCAGTTCCATCAGCAGTTTGGGTTACAGATTATAGTGTATCTCTGCATAAGCTTTTGTTTTGCACATT